>PNEQ01122267.1:16371-39933 GCA_003012365.1 Medauroidea extradentata
CATAAAAGCCTTTCTCCGACTTGCTGTTTGACATAAACATTTGGCGCTACTCTTTTTAATGTCGTACACAGTTGTCTCGCTGATGCCATGCTCTTCCTTGATTGCAGAAACCTTGACACCACGCTCCAATTTCTTGCAAATCTCGAACTTTTGTTTTAGTGTTAACATTGCGTGCTTTTTTTTTACCGGCACCATTCTCACAACAGACAACACTAACAAATACCGGGAGCAGTGTCCGAGCAAGTCTTATCGATTTGTTGTGTTCCGGGAAGATACGTTGACCTTGGGTTTGCCGCATCTGCTGCTACTAGTACCGTTAGATGCTTGCTACTATAGCAGCGCGGCACAGCGCAGCACAAACTCGAAGAAGCTAGGTGCAGTGCAGCACGGCGCAGCACATTGCAGTAATCAAAACCACTGATTTTTTAGTACCATGGATTCTCGAACTACGGACTGGTGAGAGTTTACTGTAGTTATAAAAATTGGTATCCGTGCACATTTAGTAAAACATTGAGTGTGGATTGTGTCTAGTTATTTGCGTATTTTTTAAAATTATTTTACAATAAAAACGTAAGATTTGCATTGCTGATCCTATAAAACCTAATCTTATAAATAAATTAATTGTAACTGTACACAATGGTAACTTTTTCAGGTTTCTGCTGTGAACTTTTCACTTTTTTAACCAAGGCCTGCAACTATGAGATCATCACATCATTTTATATGAAGACTGCATTTATTTTAAAGTATCACATAAACTACTCATATTTATTTATTTTTGAAAATTATTTTTATGATACTTTGGTTTAAAATATTGGCAGCATATTTTATAGCCAATTGAAGTAGTCTTGTGTTTGATGTGCAAACTATTTGTTGAAAATGTATTATTACTGTTTACGGAATTTTTATTAATACTCTAAACATACAGATTAAATTTTTTATTTGTATGGTTTATCATCATGTCATCAGCCTATGAACTTCTAAAAATGTGTAGTCTTAAGTAAATGGTACACACATGATAATTTATGTGTTAACAAGAAATGACAATACTTGAATTGATATTTTCCTGTCTCGAATTGAAATTTTGTAAGCCAAAGACATTCTATTTATGGCACAGGGTTTTACACCCAGGTCAAGACACCACCTTGCTAGTGGTGACATTTTACTTAGTAGAATGTAGTTAACATTCTGCTTATGCTGTGTGTTTGTGAAAATTGGGTAAATGTCTGGAAATACTGATTTAACCACAATATTCACATGAAATTATTCAAAAATGTTTAATGGGAGGAAAAAAAACTAAAGATGAGTTCTACATTCCATGATGTATAAAAAAAAGACAACAGAAAACAATATTCCTTGATTGTTATTAGAAAACAAAAGGTGCTAATAAGAACAGGAAAATTTTTGTGTTAAATTTTCAAATACAGTGAAGTGATCCACATCCAAAAATTCTTGCAGAAATTATTTAATTGAAAGCTTGTTATTAGGAACACGTAAGAGTGTAATATTTGTCTACAAACTGTAACAGAAATTAAACATGAAAGCTGCAGTGATACCAATTATTATCAAAACATAGTATGTGTAATTTTATAACTTGTATTTTATGTTCAAATAATTAAAAAAAAAAATATTTATGCCTGTTCAAGAGCCAAAAATTTCTTTAGCGTGTTTTAAGTATATTTTATGGTTGACATCAGTAGAATATTGATTAATAATAATAATGCTGAACATGCCAAATAACTAAATAATGTTTTTTAACATAAATGTAATCATTACTGATGCATTTCTTGGTGTCAATGCAATGTCATGAAGTAATTATTTTATTCTGAAATACATGGTGTGGCTTTAACTGCTGGCTATTTTTACAATAATATTAAAATTATATAAATAATTAAATATGGGCAAATCACATAACTCATTTCAGTAATTTCATGCAGAGAAAATTTATTGAGTAGTTATAAAATTTCTTTGAATGTAGAGTTTGACATGAATTAAAATAATTAATTCAAATTGTTTCTTATGTCAGTTTATTCAAAGTAATTTTACACACTGAAGCAGGAAATTTTCACTAGTAATTCACATCACAAGGAAAAGTGTATGCAATACGGTAATCATTTACAGTATGTAAAAAATAACTTGTCTCTTGACAACCTTAAAATATTTTTTTATGACTAATAAATATTTTTGGTATCGTAAGGTAATGTTCTGTTCAGAATGTCACATTATTACAAACTGCAGTTTCAATGGCTTACTAAGAATTTTTTGGGTTAAATGATATTAATAGTATTAAGTACAAGCTATCATGACCATCCATAAACATTTCATCCAGTTTATAAACATATACAAGTCAACAGTAACATGTCCAGATAAAAACTCTGGAGATGTACCTACTGTAGATAGTAGAGGCAGAATAACCAACTATGTAAACAAAATAAATGAATTGCTCTAAATCGGCATAATGCATGCCAAAAGACTTTTATTAAAAAATTTACAGAGTAAAATCCAAAATAGAACCAATAAAATATTTTTGTAACATGTACCACTTATTACTGTAAATATTTGAAAAGCTTAAAAAAAATTAATTTGGTCAAGCCAAGTTTTTGAAAAGGCCATGGTACATATACACTACAACTTTTTTTTTATTTAAATTTATGGTAACATATATTGGGTGTGGTCTGCATCATTGTATTAGAGGAAAGAACATAAAATAATTTCTGGAAGTAACACTTATGAAGTAAAATCTTAATGTTTAACTAAGAATGATACTACTGGTTTACAAGTATGGACAAATTAGTCATAAATGTAGCAACATTATGTAATGAAAACTTAAAGTTATGCATGAAAAATATTTGGTGTATCTTTGTGAATTTGAGTAGAATCAAATATGTTTTGATGCTTAATTTGACATAACATTTTAAATGGCAATTAAATTGCTAGTGGATGTCTGTTAATCATTCAAAAAGCCTAACTGATGCTATAGAGTTATGTTAATTTTCTGTTGTGTGGTACAAAATTGGTGCTATGTTAACTGTTATTGTTGTACTTAAAAAAAAATTATTTAATTCCTTGATGATTGCTGGTATTATGCATGTATGTAGTTTTTAACTTAAAGTTTATTTCATAGGTTTATTATTGGTTTTGAAATTTAAGTACTGTAAGTTTTAAAAACTCTCCCAAGGCTGTGTTGGGAAATAGTGTAGTAAAAATTGTTGTCTATTTTCCATAAATTATGCTTTGTGCATGAAAGTTAAAAAAAATATATTATATTTACTAAGTTCCTCTGCTCAAATAAGAGCTTAACATTGTTATGTAACATTCCATTAAGAGAAAAAACATTACTGTAGACTCAGTGGCAATAAGATGTTAAGAATGAATTATTTGTAAAATGTGATGCTGTTGTGATACAATATATATGTACAGTGTTGAGTGCGTTTGTACTAGCCGTCCAATAAGTATTGCTACATGTCCTTTTTTATATGTTTTTGATTGTTTTATTAATGTGTTGTTACCATTCTGGCACCTGTTTAGCAATTCACAGCTCTCAAAGAGGGTGTGAATTTATATTTTTGATTGTATTTTAAGCATGTACACATAATAAAAAGATTATTGTGAAAATATTTTTTTTTTTTTACAAATTACTGCAAATTTCTGAGAAGCTACAGTAAGTATATTAATGTTAATAGTTAATGCATTATGTACAAAACTGCTGTTCCATTAACTTTACTCAAAAGGTCTATAGAATCGTTAAAGTATATTTTTTTTTTATAATTTGTTTGCATCCGCCACTGCAAACAAACTATGAACTTAACAGAAATGTTTTCATATTTTGTGGCTTATGTAAATTTTTGAGTAAACAAAAGTGCAAATATCAGAATGACATTACGGGAAAAACAGAAAGAAATAATTGAAGAAATGTTAAAACTGTATAATAAAAAATTATGGTAAATTTCACAACGTACATACAGACATTTCTTCCAAAAACATTGAAAGTACTGTATATTCTTCCATAATAAGTGGTGGAATTTACCCATATTATCAAGAACACATGCCAGTTATATAAACTTTAAAGAGAAATATCCTGCCTTTTATAGGTACTGTCCATTATACTCTGACCAATAAAATGTGTGATTTGTACACAGTTATTCAGTCCCTAAGTGCATGAGTTTTTGTGCATAGTGTAGGAAAATGTTGCTGTTTGTTCTGCCCTACTGTTTATTTGCGAGGCACAAGCACTTTAATGGAAATAATCAAGTGGCTTAGATGCTTCAAGTCCTACTGGGTATAAAGACACAAGTGTGGATGTTAGTGCAAGATTACTTGCATGTTCACAGCACACAAATAAAAACTTGCCTATAAGGTACTATTTCAATGAAAACTAATGTGTTAAAAACAAACATTTCTTAAAATAAATTAACAAAAATAACTTGCAGCACACAGTAGCATAGCCAGGATTTCAGATTATAAGGGGGGGGGGGGCAATGTTCACCAATTTTTTCCCCCCAATTGAAGCGGGTAGTCTGGAGGTGCTCCCCCAGAAAAATTTTAATTTAATGGTGCAAAATGAGGCCATTTTAGCAGTTTTACTGGCAGAAATAAAAAAAAATATATTGTTAACTTTGTTGGAGGAACAAATTCAGCTAAGATCGGTATACTAGAAGAAAAAAGATGCTGGTTCGACTTTGGTACGCTAGCATTGTTTGTAAAGTTAGCCCGCCAGAAATAAAAAAAAATTATTTGTTAACTTTGCTGGAGGAACAAATTCAGCTAAGATCAGTATACTAGAAGATAAAAAGATGCTGGTTCGACTTTGGTACACTAGCATTGTTTGTAAAGTTAGCCCGCCTAGTGTGTTTATTATGCCTGAAAACATGCCTATACGGAATTATTTCCGTTTGTTATTAAAAGTGAAAGAGTGCTAATTTTGCGTTTTGTATAGTTTGCCTTTGTGACAGTTGTTTCTCTTGGCAGGAAGAATAATGTTACTAACCACGTTAAAAGCTTGAAACATGATAATAATGTGAATCTTGCTGAAGAAAACAAGTAGTTTCTTTTCCGTGAATCGTGGTACTGACGTGATTAAGGCAAAATGTTATTCTACTAGTTTTCTGGTGGAACATAACCTTCCGTTTAGCCCAGCCGACTACGCTGGAAATTTGTTTCGAAAAATGTTTCCAGCATCTGATATAGCAAAAAAAGCTCATTGTGGACGCAAATAAACTGCAGCGATAGTAAGAGAGATGGCTTCCAGTTCTACTACTACAGTTGTTCAGTGTTTATGATGTGGCCCGTATACCTTTGCTTCTGATGGAAGCAACAACATAAACAATAAGTTGTATCCACTTGCGGTGACTTATTATAACCCAACATGGTTTTGTCATTTGTGCTCCAAAGAGAAAAAACTAAAACATTGAATGATAATTAGGTAAGTATAAGAAAATATTTTTAGTGTGTGCAATAATGTTCCTAGTAAATTTTCTTTTACATTGAATAAGTTTTCTACATACTGTAAATCTTAGAATATGTAGATATTTTTCTTGTTTTGCAATTTGGATGGATGAACAGCGATTAGAGAATAAGAATATTCATGCACCACACTGCATTTGAAACTTTGCGCATGATTTACGCAGATAATTAGTTGATTTTGAAATCTTATTGATGGCATACCTTACAAGTTGGCATGTATGTTACTACTGATTGTAGTATTAATTCAACACCAGTGTATTTAATGAGTAAGACATTGTAGATAACATTTTCGTAGCAGTACAACGTAAATGTAAATATTATACAAGCTTTTGTAAACATAAGCATGTGGTCATGTTTATATTTACATGCAGCGGAAGATATTCACTGATAAAAAATATAAATTAATCAAGGCTTTTTTGAGTGCTCAGTTTCTCCTGAACCACATGTAACACCAAGATCTCTTATACAGGCCAAGACCACTTTCTATTTTACAATGCAAAAACCATCACGTAAAGGCATTTACAGAAAGTAAAATTTTAACTAGAGTTGTCAAAAAGTCACCAGCGTGATGTTATATTGCATCAATGTAGTAAAACGAGCTTACTGCTTGCACACGTTCCATGACGACCCGACTAACCTTTCATATTCGAGAATTCTGGTGTAATAATCAAGAAAACTTAACCAACTTTACTAAGTGCCTAATGCCATCAACATTGGGTGCTAGCTCAAACATTGTGTATGAATATGCTAATTTACATCACCATCATTATTCTCATTCCATCACATGGATATGGAAATTTTATTTTGAAAGTGATTTATACATATTAGAAAAGTAAAGGGATTTTAGTCAGTGCTTAACATCAAGGTCTTCCCTGCTGGTGAAGGGTGACATGAGGTTGAGTATGGAGCACTGTCTTAAGAAGGGTAAGGGGGAAACTAGGGATACCCGAGAAAACCTGCCGACCAACTCATGCAAGATTCCGAAATGCGAAAACCCAGGTCGACCCTGCTCAGAATCAAAACCAGATTGCCTCTGTGGGAGGCGAGTGCTCTAGCCACTACGCTAAGCATGGTCCTGGCACATATTGCATAAAAACAAATGCTGGGGAATATTAATATCTTGGCTTTTGAGGTTGAGCTGAGTCATACTGGTAGAGAGTACCAATGTTTCACCTCGCATTGCAGCAGGCATCTTCAGGGTCAAGTTATTGACTGAGGTCCAATGGAAAGGCCAGCTTCATTTATAGTGAGGCCATGGGTCAGCTGGCTGATCCAATCACTGGAGGACCACTCCTAATTGGCTGTGGGGAAGGCCAATCATAGCAGGTCACTTCTTATTGGCAATGGTTTTGGCCAATCAGGGGAAGGCCTTTTCTTATTGGTCAAAGGTTTAAATTATTTTTTTTTTATTTTCTCTTGTAGGTAGTCGTATTTTACTTGTTAAATAGTGGGTTCCAGGTGTTACTCAACTTGTATTCCATCTTCTCTATTTATATTTTGTGGGTGATTCCATTTATCTATTGCTTCTTGTACTAATCTTTACCTGCAATTACTTATGTTGGTCGTTAATATGGGTTGATATTCTTCTGCCTATCTGGCCTATGTAGACTAGTCCACAGGAACATGGTACTTTGTATATGCCAGCAAGTTCTTCGGCTGGAGTTTTGTCCTGAACTGATGGTAGAATAGTGGAGTATTTCCCTGAGGGTTTTTATAATGTGTAAACATTATGTTTCTTTAAGATTCCTGATAAGCAATTGGTGACTCCTTGAGCATATGGTAGTACAGCTATATTCTTAAACTTGTCAGCTGATTTTGTGGCTTGAGTTTTATTGATGGCTTTCTGTATATCTTTATTTTTGTATCCATTGACAGTTAGTGCAGTAGTCAGATGCTTGAGCGCTTGTCAGGGACGTTGGACTCTTTGCAGTTCTTCTTTTCCCGGTTTACAAGAGTAGTTGTGACCACTTTCTTCTGGGCTGGCAGTTGGTGGGATACTGCATGTCAAGTGAGTGTAGGTTTTAAGTACATGTTGTGTCCCAGTCGGCCATTTGGTTTTTTAAAAACCATTACATACAGAAAAGGTAATTTTCCCTCATTCTCGAGTTCCATGGTGAACTTTGTTGGGATGTGTGTGTGGTGCTACTCCTTCCACGCAGATAACCGCTCAGGCAACCACACTCGTGTGTGCAGTCCTCAACAGTAGGCAGAGGCCTCTTATCTCAATGAGGGGGTGGTTCGTAAATAAATTGATGAAATTACAGCAACAACAATGTTGAATTCAACACTGCAGTTTAATGCACGCGAGATTACACGACCACGTGCTCAACTTGATTACAAACAAAAAAATAAAGTCTCTGCTACACAAAAAAAACTCTCTGCGGTTAAAAGAAAAATAATAATACTGCCTTCCCACTGTGCGTGGGTGCACATGGGCCCAACACTTGACTCAGCCCGAAAAAACGATAACAAAATTCTATGCGCCTCGCAGAGACGTCCGACCTCCAGCGTGCCCACGCTGCCGAGCAAAATGGCTGCCTCGCCTCCCTTCTCGTCACCGGAAGTCACGCTTCCAACATGGCGATCGTCAGCACACAAAAAAAAGTGAATTCAATCCCTGCTAGTGTATCCAGACTCAAATATAACACCCAACTCAGCACACTTCTTTGTCAAATTTAATAAAGATGACAACAACGGGTAAACTACTTACATATAAATTACCTATTTACTTTGTACCTCGCCTGCAGACCCCACGAGTGCAATACATCATACAAGGTGCTCACAACTCTCAATTACATACTTAAATCAAATTAACATGAAATGGTCTGGATACACTTCTAATGTAAAAAAAAGATTACTCCTAAATTTTAGCAGAGGAAATACGTCCTATGATAACAGAATTACATCAGTGATACAAAATTACACAATATTACAGAAAGGAGCCCTTAACACTAAATTTAAGTTTATGTTCATATGTAATCTGCACGGTAATAAAAAGGGAATGCAGTCCCTCAGTTTGTGCATGTAATTAAACACAGGTTTTCAATCCACCTAGCCTACACACATTCTTATAACAAATTGCCAATATAGGCCGGGTTCTCCACTTACTTGGGCGACTTATATCCTAACTTACCACCAAGCACCTGTACAGACGCCGGGTGGACATCAATATGAGAAAAAAAAGAAGAAAAAAATATAAGTTAAAAAAAAATGGTGGGGGAAATACCTCACAACCCCCCAGAAAATTTAAATCAAAACGGAGCTTGGAGAATATTTTTTTTTAGTTTAGTAAAGTCCAGCCGGTGATGTCTGTACATGGTTGTGGATTCCACATCCGTTTCTGTACGGACCGGTCCACTGGGAATATCCGGGCTACCTCACCACTCCGAGGCTCAGCTATGACTATACATGTCTTACACAAAATATACACAAACCTAATAAATAAACAGAGGCAGAATACACAAAAACAACAAAAAGAACAACTGCGTGTCCCAGGCTACACACACACACATGCACACACGCACACACGCACACACACACACGCACACACACACACACAGAGAGACACAGACGTACCCCTGATTCCTCTTTTCAAGCACTGTGACGTTGTGTTTGCCTGCATGCACCACGTTTTTTGTGTGAGCGTTGTCTGCACCCCTCAATCTCTCTACCTACATCACATACTGGTGTCCACTTATTGCAGGTCCTCCCCTTC
Organism: Medauroidea extradentata; assembly: GCA_003012365.1. Lineage (NCBI taxonomy): Eukaryota > Metazoa > Arthropoda > Insecta > Phasmatodea > Phasmatidae > Medauroidea > Medauroidea extradentata. The sequence goes on from PNEQ01122267.1 coordinate 25,547, forward strand.
TCCTAGGGCCTCATCACCTTCAGCGCAGCACTTAAATGGTTTTAACATGTGCAAATTATACACTCCCTTTACTCCTCTCTCGCTGGTCAGATGTTTTAATTCCCACACGTTCAGGCCTACCGATCTTGATATGACGTACGGGCCGTCTAAGAGCAGAAACAATTTTTTTGTCTCCCCGCTTATGAATTGGCTGTGTTCCACCACTCGTAGCAAAACCTTGTCCCTGACGTGGAAAAGGTGTTGTGACAATTTCTGGCGCTTATTCCTACGCACTGCCTCAGACCTCAACTTTTCCTGCACACATTCCACTTTCTCTGCCTCTGTAAGCGAAGTCTCAGGCGGAAAGTTAAGGCTTGCCGCCAGTGGCTCTCCCACCACACTTCGTCCCGTTAACTCCAGGAGTGCAAACACTGTGCTACTGTGCACATGAAGGTTCAGGAACTCATTCATCAAAGACACTGCCTCTGTCCAACCGCTGTGCCATACGTGGCAATAGGTCCTCAACAGGCGCCCAATCTCACGCATACATCATTCCACAGGGTTGCTCTGCGGATGGCGGATAGAGGAGTAGACTACATCTATGTTCGCCCACAATAACTCCCATCGCCACATGTCTGCCGTGAACTGCATCTCGTGGTCGCTAAGGGCGCGCTAGGCTTACCAAATCTTTGAAAAGGGTCTTATAATACTCTACTCACACACCCCGCCACGGTGGCTCTCTTTAAGTGGATAGCACTTCACTAGCTTAGTGAATAAATCTAGCACCACCAACAAATACCTGACACCCCCCTACGACTTCGGCAAAGGTCCATACAAATCCATGGTCACAAGATCCAGCGGACCATCTGGGATGATGGTGTGCCATGGCCCCTCCCAAATGCGGTTTGGGAACTTAGCTCGTTGGCACAGCTCGCAGCAACTGACTACTTGTCTCACACCCCTGGCCATGCCACTCCAATAGTAGCTCGTCTGAAGTAGCCAGAATGTTTTTTCCCTTAAGTGCCCCGTGGACTTGTGGACATGCACTATCAGATCTCGCACCCACACCTTTGGCACGCACACTCTCCAGCCTCTAGTATCCAACCCAGCCTTTCGAAATAGAACTCCATAGTTAAGACAATACTACTTCAGGACTTTGCTATTAACAGACTCCGACAGATCACGTCCCGGGTCCTCCAAGATGTTGATGATTTCACCCCAAATACTGTCAGTCCTCTGTGCCTCTGCAATCCCTCTGAACTTGTCAATCAGTCCCACATCTTGCTCAACAACAATCCTGGCCATAACCGGCCCCACCCGCAGCTTGTCCTCCAACATTACCCTACCATCCTCCACAATTACATGACTCAAAAGGTCTGCGTCACCATTGGCACGTCCTGACACATACTGTATCTCAAGCTCGAACTCTTGTAGAGCCAAACAGCATCGTGTCAGCCTACTGCCCATTAGTCTGCACGACTGTAGGAACGCCAGGGTGTGGTGATCCGACAGCACCACGACCCTGTGTCCTAACAAGATGTTCCGCAGCTTGCTCAGCCCCCATACTACTGCCAGGCACTCACGCTCCGTGACAGTGTACGCCCCTTTTGCTACCGTCAACGACCGACTCATGAATGCTACCAACTCATCTCCACCTTTGGCCCCCGTCTGTGATAGCTTAACAGCTAGGCCATAGTCTGACCAGTCCGCATTTAGACAAAAACAACGGCTAAAATCAGGATGAAACACTACACGCGCGTTAGTAAACAAACCAATTGCAACAATGAAACTGGTCTGGCATTCTGCTGTCTATTCCCACGCTTTGCCCTTCCACAGCAATTCCAACAGAGGAGCAATTTCAGTCGCGAAACGCTCCGCAAATCTTCTGCAGAAGTTACAGATGCCCAAAAAGCTATGTAATTCCTTTGGATTACGGGGGCACCGGGAAATTGTGAATCAGCTCAACCTTGCAGGGGTCTGGCCGGATGCCATGCACATCCAATACGAAGCTAAGGAACTTAACTTCCTTCCTGAGAAACAGTGATTTATTAAGCCTCAATGTCAGTCAGACCAAACGCAACCGTTCCAAGAGCCTAGTTAGAATATCGACATGCTCCCTGAAATCCTCGCTAACAACCAGCAAGTCATCCACATATGTGTGTATGACAGAACTTATTTCAGGGCCAAGCGGCACATCAACGGCACAGCAGAATTCGCCTCGCCCACGCTGTTCGTCAGCCCAAATGGAAGGATGCAAAACTGGAAGCTTCTTCCCTTGCACAGGAAAGCAGTGTACTTTCTATCCTCAAGGTGCAAAGGCACCTGCCAAAACCCTTTGCAGAAATCAGTTGTGCTAATGTATCGTGTCACATGGAATGCTGCAAATAGCTCATCCGGCTCGACGGGCAATTGACGATCCGGTATTATACGGTTATTAATTTGGAGTGCATCGATACATACTCTAATGGTACCGTCCTTCTTCCGCACACACATGAGCATATTAACAAACGGGCTGTTCCCTTACTCTATTATGCCACCTGCCAACATTTCCGCAACCTGTTTGTCGACCTCCTCCCGACATGTCCATGGGATTGGGTACGTGGGTTGCCTAAAGGGTGTGTCATCCATGACAGGAATCCGTGGCACATACTAACTCGTACATCCTGGCCTGTCAGAAAATACATCCCTGTAACCGCTTAACAATTCCTTAAGGGCATCCTCCTCTCCCGGCTCTACAGTTTGACACCTATCCAAAACACTATCCAGTTCCCTTTCTCACACGTCGGCTGTGTCTAGCTGCACAAAGTTGACTGCTGCCTCACAGGTGCCAACCCACGCTAAAATACTCTCAGCCTCATTGAAGTCTGCCTCGTGTCAACTCCACTCGTGGCGAATCGGTTGCACGCTCCCCTTTCACCACCTTTCGCAACATGGGTACCCTGTCATGTCATTGCCGATATGGCTAGCACCATCCGTAAAATCAATAACAACGTTACCCTCCTGCATGAAATCAACACCAACAATCATGTCCCTGGTCAGCTCAGGAATCACAAGACACACAACATGGTATTCTTTGACCCTGAAATCTACCTTCATAAACATATGTTTATTCACCTTCCGGCTCCTGCCCCTAGTTGCACCGATGATTGTCAATTGGGGCACTGGTAGGATGGGAAATTTATCGCCCTCCTTCTGCAACACCTCGTGAAACTGCTGGGATACTCCATATATCTCGGACCCAGAATCAAACAAAATGTCGACCTCCCTCCCAGCAATTTTGCCACACAACTCAGGGACGTAAACTAGCTTTGACTCGGGTTCACCCTCCCCCAACAAAAACTTCCTTTCCTCACACATCATTGTGGTGGCCACTAGCCCTCGCCTTGCAACCCGGGTTGCACCAACCTGACCACCTAGGCTGCACGACCACGGCCGTTTCCCGGCTGCTCACCTTGTCTGGTGTTACCGCTGCTGCCCGCCTGCGATCGTTGTCTGATTTCACTGCTGTCACCCCGTCACTCGCCATCTCCGCCCTGACCCCTGTCCAGTGGCGGCATGTTGTTATTGTAGTAGGGTGGTCCTTGTCTACGCCACCCCCCAGAGACCTATTACCTCCCTGCCAACGACCTTGACCATTACCACCCCCCACAGGGCTAACCTCTCGTCTGTCACGTTTGTTATCTTGCCGGCCCCCTGGGGCGTAGTCTTCACCTCGTCCAAAACGCTCCTGCCGTTGGTTATGGTCACCATCGGGTCCCCCTCCATTGATTTCCCTCAACTGATCTAACTCCTGTAAGATGCTCCTTATTTGTGGTATCGAGTTCATCTCTTTTCCCACAAGTGTACGGCGTACGTCATATGGTGTGTGTGAATATTGTGACGAAGCTGTAAAATTGGAATTTGAATAAATTTTTTTTCTTATGATGCAGCCTATTTTCTGATAAGTTTCTTGTATTTCATGGTTTATTCCAATTATGGGAGTGAGTATAGTTGAGTTTTTTTTGTGTAAAGTATATAGGTTTTCTCAGGTATTTTAGGCGTAGTTCTGTATAGGTAGTTTGTCTGTGTTTCTCGACAACTCGGGCCGCAGCTGAACACTTGGACAAGCGGATGCAGTCACAGGACAGTCAGATGGTTTGCACGCAGGGTTGACGTGTGCACATTCCTGCGTGTTCCCGGTGGCTTTCCGTGGCATGCCGTCCTCGTGTCCTGGGGTGCTTTGCTATGTGTCTCTGAGTTGTTTAGAAAATGTTTTAAAAGTTCTGTATAGTTAGTTTCATGAGCAGTTTTATTGTTCTGCTCCGCTGTTCGTTATCGGTAGGAGGAGGGACAGGCGACCACAGTAGTTTAGTTTGGCGGCATGTGAGGGGAGCGGGAAAGAGGTGGGAGCTGAGGAAGGAATAACGTGCTGCGCGTTGATTGGCCACCGGCGATCAGGCAATGCGTGTTCAAGAGAGATTTAGGAGAGTAAAGGAGAGAAGAGAAGCCGAAGCCCTGGAGGAAAAGGCGATTTTTGAGTGGAAGGGGGCAGTTGTTGTTCAGCGGGGCTTGCGACCAGACATTCTCGGCAGGAGGAGCCGGATTGATCTACTGTGATGTAGGGCAAGTAAACAATGTTTTAGTTTTTCTTTTCCACTCTCGGGTAGGGGTGATTTCCCCCAGACTAGCTGGAGGAAATGCCCACTCTGTTCTTTTCTTGTTTAGATCCTTAAGTAGTCGTAGTTGTTTAGTCGAGAATAGTCGTGTAGTAGGAGCCAACATAGACGTGCAGCTGCAATCAACCTTGCCAGACGCTAACGCTGTAGATGAGCCATTATGGCTTGAGGTATCTTTATTTCCGCTACCTTCCTGGTAGCTAGCACTTCTTTATTTCTAGCTCACTCTGTCTTTTTCTCCTTTTTTTTAAATTTTTACGATCATTAAGTTTTGTTACTTTTAAGTGGTCTTAATACTTTCTTTTACTGCTTTTATTCTGATTGAAGTTCAGCTTCTTCACATCGGCTTTAGGCACTTGTTGTATAACGCGTTGGAGCTCACAAATTTACTTCATTGTCGTTTTTATTTAAGCTGATGTAAATTATTATTATTTTACCCTTTTGATTTTTATGACATTTGCCGTCTAACATTTGTATTAGTTTGAAGCTATTAATTAATTTATTTTTCACTCTTGAACATGTTTGAAGTTACTTCAAACACATTTTCATTCCTTAAGAAATTAACTTCATTACGAACTTTTGTTGATTAACGGTTGATTCCAAAGGCAGCAATCTCCCTACTGTTTATTTATTATTATTGTATTTTCTTATAAAGAAAGAAATCATCAGAACTGGTATTAGTTTCACATTACTTTTATTGTACTTTGTGTCTCGTAGGAGACAAATATTTTAGACGTTTGTAACCTAGAAGTTTGTAACCAATTTCAGCCAACTTTAGCTGTTTGTCATATACATGATCTTGCTTGATTTTATTTTATCTGTAAGAGATAAAGGTTCAATTAAACGATGGTATAACAAGGGAATAAGCTCTCTCTCTTTTTATTCATTGTTTCCCTTCATAACTTAATGATTATTGCAGTTTTCTTATTCTACGAACATACTGATTGCCAGTTCTACCTTTATTCTATCTACATTTCTGCCTAGAAATGAACTTATAGTGGTAAGGTATTGTTTGTGTTTTTTTTAAAATTTTATGTGTTATTTTACAGCTTTTTAAACTCACCACAGTAACCCAGATCCTTGGTTCCAGCTCTACATATTTTTGAAGGTTACATACGAGTCGGTTTAGGCTTGGTCTACCCGTCCCCCCCCCTAAAATTTAAAATTTATTTAGTATTGTTTGATTTTTTGTGTTCTTGTCTTGACATTTTACTAAAAGTGACCGCAGGTCTCTTTTAATAAGTTTTTGTGTCCGCCTAGGGCTACCTTTACTACTCAGGGACGAGGTCGTGGAGGTATATCCACTGAGTGGCGCTGGTGGAGGCTTTACCTGTTTTGTATTCTTTTTTTCCCTAGACCCCATACACATCCCGTTAACAATATACCAGTATTATAACATCGGACTCGCTGAGTGGTTGGTCATAGTAACTTGCCCTCTCTGCGACCCTAGCCAAGTGCTCCTCGAGACCCCCCCACTTGGCACGTCCCCTGGTACAAAGCAGCGCGGTCTCTACCCTGGATGCGAGCATTCCAGTACTCCCCGAGGAAATTTTTTTCAAAATCTGCAAAGTCGTGAATTTGCCTGTCGTACATAGACATCCAATTTGTGCACCTACCGACCACTGATCGCTTCGCAATTGTTGTCTGCTCCACGTCGTTACAATCGTAAATGCGGAAGAAGTCTTCCAACTGCGCTAAGTGCTTACGGGGCTGCTCCCCTTCCCTAAATAGACATTGAAGTTGGGCTTGATATTTTTATAGTATAATTACTAGGATTCTGCGAATCAGTGATTTTCAGTTCGAATCAAAATTTCAATTATTCGTGAATTTCGAACTTTTATCGAATCCAACTAAATTTTTAAGTAAACATTTTATTTTTCTTATTTGAGAGAAATTTTCAACATTGTTGTGTAAAATGGCAAAGAAATACATTGTACATTTATAAAAGTTATAGGTTTTATGTATACATTACACAAAATATTATTTTACCAGGCCAAAATTAAATGTAAGCCCTAGAGTTAATAAACTCATAATATTATAAATATAATACAATAACTTTAAGCCCTGAAAAGTTAGGCTAGAATTTAGAACGTATAATTTTTTCATACAAATATATTAGGCTATATACGTCTTCTGAAAATATATGGTGATTTACATGTAACTGTAGTCATAACACAACAAATGTTTTATAACACTTAAGGCAATAACAACTCATGCCGGGTGGTAAGAATGTTGTTACCTACTGTGGAGAAAACCCTCTCGCTCGCAACTTGGGTAGCTGAAAGGGACAGGTATCGTTGAGGTACTTGTGCAACAAGTGGGAAGATTTCTTGATTTTCCTTCCACCATTCATAGGGATTAGAAAGTCTCGGTATACGTGGAGCTGCCAGATAATTTTCAATAGCTTTAGTTTTCTGATCACCACTTACATCATTTACATTCATTCCTGGCAAATGCAAAGGTATGCTGTCAATTGCATCCCACAAAGACCCACTACTGAAATGTTGGTTTTCTGTAAGAGTATTGTTGATTTCTATGTCATTTACTGTAATTTCCCTTTGCAACATATTGACTGCATGTTGTTTCTCTGCATCACTGAAAATTGCAACTTTATATCTCGGATCTAGCACAGTACAGAGAACATTTATGTCATCCATCTTGTACATGGGGAACCCACTTTTCAAGGATTTCAGTAGATTACGTGCCAATGGAACACCTGTTCCAAACTCATTTTTTCTAATGTGATTGCTTGTGGCAACTTCAAGACAGTGAATAGTAGGAAAAATCATTGATGCTGTCGGATAGTTATTCCCACACAATTCTTTTGTCGCCTCTGCAAATGGTTTCATAACTTCAACTACACCACTAGCAAGTTTTCATTCTAAGGGTGAAAGTGAGTCAACATCTGATGAACTCAACTCAGCAGCTACAGCTTCTCTCAAGGAAATTAATCTATCTAACATTGTGAATTCGCTGGACCAACGAGTTTCCACGTCCTGTATTAGCTTGAGCTGTGGTAGGTCCATGCTTTGTTGTACCTTCAACAGCCTTTTTCTAGCAGCACTACTATTGTAATGAGCCACAATAGTTCTTGATTTGGAAATTAGTTTCTTTACATTAGGTGTCAAATATTTTGCACAATGTATTGCAAGCTGTAATGTGTGAGCAAAGCAGCTTCTTTGAATCCACTGTGTTCCATCAATAGCAGATCGTAGGTTTGCAGTGTTGTCAGTTACAACAAATACTTTAATGGGACGGACTTCTGTCGGTGATGGCAGACCACAGCTCTCAGTTAACTCAGACAGTGCATTTCTCACATTCTCACCAGTGTGTGAATTTTCCATAATGATGTTGTCTAGGGTCATGGATTTGTATTCAAAATTTATGAGGTAGTGGCATGTCAGTGACATGTATCCATCTCCAGCTTTACTAGTCCAGTTATCGGTAGTAAGTGACAAATGTGTTGATTGTTTATGTAAATAAATTACATCTTCCTTCAGCATATCTTCCAAATTTTTTCTTTCTTGAGCATACAGTTCAGGAATGATAATATGTGAAAAGGTTGTACTACTAGGTACACAGTAATTTGGTTGTACATGATGCATAAGAGCTCTAAAACCTCGCTCTTCAACAAATCGATAAGGTAAGTGACTAAGAGCCAACATTCTGGCAATCTTATCACTGATAGCTTTGGCTTCTTTTCCTTGTGGTGGCAACATCTTCTTTTTCTTGTAAGTGCCAAGTAGGGTTTGTTGTTTCTTACAAACTGCATTAGCAGATGATGTGCCTTGGCCAGCATCATCCATTTGGTCATGAACTTCTGCACCTAGTTTTAAATATTCTGCATACTGAACTACGTGATGGCGTGTCAGATGATTCTTCAATGTAGAAGTTGTTCCTGTTGGCGTTTTCAAACATTTTGAACAGTGCAAACATTCCGCACTATCATTTTGTTCTTTGAAATATAGCCAAAGTTTGCTGCGTTTTTTGCGCCCGTTTGTCCCATTTGCACTTGCCATGTGATTACGGGGCAGCACGAATAAATTATTATTTAATTAACAATAAACTGTACCGCAACTACGAAAAACTGTTGACCATTAAAACGCAACGTATTTCTGTTTATGTTAAATATGTTTAAGAATCTCTTGTACAATATTAAGCAAAGATGTTAGAAGAGTCAGAGATTAACCACTAATAAAAATCAGGGTTGTTACCAGACGAAAAATACGTAACATTGATCGATACTCAGTAGTACCACATTTATTTTTGGTTCGTAGTTGGCAATTTAAAAGGTTATAACACATGTATAATATACAATATTTGCTATTATTCAGTTGTGTAAAATCAAAATCGTAGATCATTACAGGAGAACAAATCGAAATTGCTTTTGAAATAGCATATTTTAAAATACATTATAACGTTTTACTGTCACTATTGCTCTTTTAGATCTTTGGAGTTGAAAGAGTTGTAAGGTTGCGCATGATGAAAATGGAACGCACCCTCTCGCAAATCTAGCAGTTGTGATTCAGTGGGTTCATCATCTTGCAAGTCATTGTTTTGTTTATATTACAGTGTTACACACAACAAATTAAAATATTGATTAATAATCATATAAAAGTGCAATAATGTTTTTTTTGTTGCGGTTTCAAAATACATATGCAAATCGGCATATTTTTATGATTAAAAATATATTTGAGTGTTGGTGTTCATTGTTCAATCATAATCCGAACTGTAGAAATAAAATTCGCAGCTCTATTCAAGTGAACAGATACGCCATGGTGATAAACGTAGTTTCGTTGACGTAATCTTGATTGTAAGTGAATTCATGTGATACGTCCAATAATTAAAAATAAATAAATAAAACTTTCATATGTATGTAAACATAACCTCAAAATTTGGTGTTTCGATGTTTACCTGTTGCCTTTTCGATTTGACAATTCAAAGCAAATATTTTAATATTCGATTGGTATTCGTAATTTTCGAAGCTTCGCAGATGCCTAATAATTACCACTAATTATGTGAACAGCAGCAAGGTTATATGAATTGCACCTGCGTGTTCAATTTGCAGGAGTGTTAAATTACCATGTACAGTAACAAATACAAAAATGAATTTAAGTGGGTGAAAAGGGGCCCCACGTGTAGTACAAATGAGTTTTGTACATTATATAATAGGAAAATTGACCACTCTTGTTAATCATGCTACAGGTTCAAATTATTTTTTTTCCACTCGACACCAAATGTCTCCAGACGTTCAATTGTTGAATTGTTGCATATTGTAAAGGTTTCAGGATTTCACTGCGCACAAATATATTACATTGTTTACATGTAGAACTGTGTTCTTTCTGGTGCAAATGTAGCATTTTTCTAACTTTTTTATATTTCTGGGTGTTGATTTTGTATGCCCTTTTTCTATAAGATTGTAAAGTCCACAAATTTTGATGCTATTAACAATTCCATTGTTTCTAGCTCATAAAGAGATCAAACAACACTTCACTTATAATTTTGCCATTCCTTCAGCTAAGTTCATGAGGCCAATCAGAACTGTCTGTAGGCATTCAGTGCTGCTATGTCTATATGATCATAAAATACTGTTACTGTAACTGCCAATGTTTTACACTATTTTTAGGACGTTTCGATGAATTCACTTATCATGTAATACATTACGCTACACAAATGCACACTACCTCCATGACTTGTATGTTTAAAGGCCACCTATTATGATCTTTTCACACAATTGAACTCTTGACAAGATCAAGTTTATAAGTGACATGTGAAGTTATATTGTGTGATCTCATAGACAAATCACTTTTGGAAGAAATAATGTTTTATTTTGTGCATCATCTTTGTTGGTAATTTATTTTTGCTTACATTTTATTCATCGTGCAGTTTTAGTATTTGTTCTTTTTGGTTAAAGGTTAGGCCTCGTGTTTCAGACAATTTTTGTTAGTTAAAATTTTTAATTTATAATTAAATAATAAATTGCTACATAAAGTAGGAAAGCTTATTGAAAAATTTGATAGTTTTGTTGCAGCAATAATATAAGTGGTTACCATCAAACAATGGGTAGCAGCTGTAAAACAATACAAAATTAAAAAATCGGTGAAACACTTAAAAAACCATTGCTAGAATACACTTTTGCAATGCATGCCTGGTGAATTATATACGATGCGCGCAACCGGAAGCAAGACCAGCCAGGTTGTGACTTGTGATTTTAAGTTTATTGAAATAACTCTGAATGAAGCAGCCAAGCATTTTTTTTATTTCCACTACCAACAGTGCTAAAATGTATATGATTTTTTTCTTCCTGAAGAAATTGTAAAAGAATTATAACTAAATGTTGCTTATGTATGTTAGCAGTAAATAACTAAACTGTAATAGTGTTACAACTATTACACTTGATTTACTGGTAATACAAAATCAAAAATAAAAATCCATACAGAAGATACAGCCTTCAGGATGTGCTCTGATAACCTTTCCATGCTGTCAGCCATATTGACACTCCCAGTTAGTTGGGTATACCATGAGAAGAGTTCTCACGCCGATTCAATGCACGGTTCACGGATGTACGGGCGGAGAGAGAGGTACATGCGAAACAGTACTGCCAGAGCCAAGAACTCTCAGAGGCAGCTGAAGCATTTGTTGTGCGCTAAATCTGCTTTTCTCGCAGTTTGCTTCCGAATGGAAAAGCTACAACAATAAGTAGACTTGATATGACCGGAGATGCATCCATACCTGTAGCAATCAACACAAGTGGAAATATTTTTCAGTACGTCCAAGCTGTGGAACAGGATTTAGATGCTCTGGAATTAACATGCATGCAGACAACACCTAATGACAGAGTTGACACCATGATAGCAGTTGACAAAATGGCAGTAGTTCCCTAGGCACAATCACAAGTCAATTCACGCACCACCTCCATTCCCCCCAAGAAACAGTAACTGTCAACAATCCCTCCGAGGCGTGCCATTGGTGAAGGACCACCATCCAGATGCCAGACATGCCTGGGTGAAATACATCACTGGCACAAAGACTGTCCGAGAGGTAACCAATACAGACCACGAAGAGCTGCATGCACAGGATGCACACTTCCATGTGCATGTTGGCACCCAAGGCCAACACACTTGCAAAAGGGATGCTCCTCGCCAGCACCACATTATAAGGTTGCACCATTTGCACCATGGTGTTCCTCACAAGCACCATTAGTTGATCCTAAGTGTACTTGATCAGCATAGCAACACGTTTGCCACAGCTGACCGTTTGAAGCGCACCAATGTAACCGAATGTACAATCCTTATTCATCCACATACCCCCATGTTCATTCTGCCTAGTAGCTATAAACTCACGAGCAAACAAATTATCTTCGCACAGGTGCAGGAGATGTTGCACAATAGGAATAAATCTTATGGAGATGATGTTGAAACCTAATAAACTTACTTCATAGTGTGAAGGAAAGATGTGTCAAATTACGAAGTCTAAAAATATTTCTAAATGTGTGATAAAGAAATCAATAGATCATGTGCCTATCTTGGGGTAGTGGAAGGTTAGTAGTCAGACAACTTGTCTCTCACCACTGTGAACCGGCTTCAATTCCCAATGGGGATGGTCATAGATTTTTCTCATGTGGGAACCGTGGTGGACGTTGCTGATGGCTGACTGGTTTCCTTGGGTTACTCTTGTTTCCCTTACCCTTGCATTCTGCTGCTGCTCCATTGTAAAGCCTTATTTAATATCACCTCACAGGGAACAGAGGATGCCTATTGAGCTCCCAGGCCTGAAGTTTCCTTCTTGGGGTGAAATAAACTACCCTCTGGTTCATTCCCTGCTCAATATTATTATCACAATCTGCCTGTCTCTGTGCAGAGGATACATGTTTGTTAATCAAATACACATTTTCTGACTGTTTGCTATATTGCACGCAACAATCAGGTTACGATGAAATTTTTTTAAACTTTATTTCACAGTAAAATTGTTAATCCAATAAAGTCTCTACAAATTGATTGAGAAATAAAAGAATATGGCTTACAACTTATTATGGATACATTTATCCCAAACAATGTAATAAGATGTTTTCTTGCATGTAAAAATTATGCATATACTCTTTGTCATTATTCTAAAAGTAAAACTTGTTTTGCCTTATTGCAATATGATGAATCAGAATGAATTTCCCTCAAATAATTCAGCAAATAAACTAGAATTTGTAATTTTAAATGTATTTGCTGCTACTGCAAGTGACGTACTTCTCTTACCAACTAAGGATGAAAGAGTATACTTAAAAATGTAATGTCACACATGACAATTTTACAAGAATATCACATCTAGAATACACAAAAATAGAAAGTTGTTCAAAATTTAACTAATAAAAACAGTATCACACAAATAACAACCACTTTATTTGGAATTCTGCTTGAGACAAAACAGCAAACCACTTATTGATGGTAAGTCCTGTTGACTCTTAAAAGAGTTAGCAAAATCTGAAAATTGTTCATGCATACTCACAAAATGTTTTTATTGGAGAATGTGTTATGTTTTTTAAAGCAATCTTAAATTATAAGTTTTAGCATATAACCCAAAATCAATACAGCAGTCCCTTGCCAACCACAAGATGTTTTTGAAACATTATATATTTTGGGGAAAAAAGCACTAAGCAAATACAGGTTCTTATGCAAAATATAAGGTTATATTTGACTGACAACTATATGATGCATTTGCACTCAAGCCACTGATTTTATTGGATTCAAATATCTACACACACTTCTGGTGTGCATGAATTTACTAGCATACCTGCCAACTTTTCAAAATGACCATCAGTAAAACTTTTCCAGAATGTCACATTTTTGCGTAAACTGCACGCGGCAATTTTTGTGCCAAATTATATCAGTCCATATGTCTTACATACTGTACACATAATAACTTATATAATATTTTAAAAGTTTACTTGTTTTTAAAGTAGGCCTTATCAAGACGTAAATATGCAAAAACAATTATTTGCCAAGTTATACTTTGAAGAATTTCCTGTTCACTTAATTCTTTGAAAATCCATCATTCTTTTATAATTCAAAATGTACACTTGCATCTTTCAACAACCAGTAAGCACGGTTACAAATATAAATAGTTTCACAAAGTTTGATATAAATCTCAACTAGTTTTGTTTATTTTATGTGGCATGAAATAGCCCAGTACCAAACTGGATTGTGTTTTGAGTTACGAAATACTGTAAAGTAATATTTAGCTCTAGCTACATCGCCTTCAAAACCTACTTACGAAAATTCATGTTTATTCTGCGATTTCCACGTAGACCTGTAACCTCAAATAGTAGTTACAGTTAGGTGCTTCATACCATCTTCCATAAATTACCAATAAATGCCGCACAAAAATTACACTAGTAGTAATTATGAACAGTTCGTTATCATATAAAATATTATTACTGTACGTACGCTTCACAATAACAGCAAATAATTTTTCTTTCAAGTTCGCAACGGTATAAACACGCGCGCGATGCATTTTCTAACTTCAAAATTTCGTCGCATCACACGGTAGTTATACGTCATATTCATTACAACAGCAGAAAAATATTTTTAGTTTCAAAGTAAAAAATACAGCTTCCAAGCACACAGAAAAGCGCGAAATTGGACAAGAAAAAACACACTTGTCGTTTTAAAACGCCTAACAACACGCACATCGCCATCTTGTAACAGCCATACAAGAAATTCACGGATTGGCTGTTAGCTATAAAATACGCCAATAGGAAACCGT
>PNEQ01122267.1:40033-80634 GCA_003012365.1 Medauroidea extradentata
CACCGTAAAACACGTTTCATGTTGGTACGCATGCGCAAAACAAATTTGTCCGCTATTCATTTGTAAATAATGGCATTAATGTACACACAAATGTCGAACGTCTCGAAATCCGTAAAATTATGTTGTCCTCCGTAAAACCGTAAAACGTATGTACTTTCCGTACATTTTACGGACAATCCGTAAAAGTTGGCAGGTATGTACTAGCAAACAACAATGCAATTCATTTTATTACTTACGCAAACTAGCTATTTTTGGCCACAAACTGTAATTTAGCTGTAGGTAAGCCACTTGACCTGATTAAATCAGCAAAACAACAGTTACATTGCTATTGACCAAGAATCAGTTATGGTCTGAACTGTATTTTCTGTTATTCTATAGTACACACATGTTCACAAAATTGAATTAAATTAAAACAGTGTAATGCTAGTAAGATGGTTACACTACCCAGCATGTATACAAATATACTGATTCATTTATTTAAGTAATTTCTCCAAATCTGGCACTTTACATAATTTTGAACAAAAATAGTAAGTTAGTAAATTTACTTGTGTAGTGATATTCTATTCACTTGAAACCTATTAGGGGAGTAAGAAAATAAAACACATCAACTTACTGCTACATTTTGTTTTGATACAAATGTAACATTACAATGCAATCAATAGAGGCAAATATATAGCATTTTCAAATTATGATTAAAAAAATAACATGAATTAAGACTGCAGAACTAAAAACATATTCTAGTGACTTATTTAAAATGTAATGTTTTTTCTAGAAACATAAATTTGTTACATTATTAATTATACTTGTCTAAACTATAAACTAGTACGACAGCAAATTGATAATTCATGTATGTCAAAGTTTGCAAAATGCAAATAAGAATATGTCGTTGCTTTTGTAGATAAAACCTTTAATAATGATGTGCCAATTCGAGCAATGTCTTTTAGTATTTTAGTTTTAAAGATTCTTACTGCAATTCTGCTCTGACAGGTTGTTCAGTCTCCTAATTTTAGGCTTATCTCACCATTTGCATGTCTATTAGAAATGTCTATTTTAAAATGTCCATTTCCACAATTTTTCAAAGAATATTTCTAAACAACTTATTTTTGTGTATTATCTAAGCTTTACGTGTTTAAATGGTATTTAAACTCACCTGTGCAGCTACTACAGCCCACAAATATCAAGTGCTTGTGTTGACAGCCAAGATATGATGAGACGATGGAGTGGATAAACTGAAAGATGAAACTGCGCATAGTAAAATTTTTTTTTACCACAATTAACAAAACTTGTAAAAAAATTGTACAATTGAAACTGTGATTTATAGCAATGGTTGACAAGAAATTACTGTAGTTAAGAAAATTATAATTGACAAGTTATTAAATGCATATATATACCTAAAGTACTATAACAAGTGAAAAAGTTACTTGTATGCACAAAAGTTAAAACAAAGAACAGTAAGTCCTGCTATAATGTTAGTTTATGTTGCATAAATTGCAATTAAAAAATATATATAAATATAATTACTGTATTTCATTTCCCAAACAAACTCATAACACCAAAACCTCATCCCACAATTCACAAGAGCAAAAATTATAATATATATATATATATTTCTACTTTGAGATAAAAATTTTCTTCAAGAAATAAATTAGAACATTTTTTTAACAGTCCTGTACAAGGGGGAAGTATCTAAAAAACCAATCTTAACACTTACATGATACTTCTGAATTATTTTTGCACAAAATGCCACCATGTAAATGAATAATTCCGTACACATTTCTGTTTTCAAACGTTTGAGCCTTAAAAATGTCATATTTCCAAATGTTGCTGTAAACAGTGAAGACACCTTATTAATTAACACGTGTGATGTGGTTGGACTGTTGTTTTCTTTTGCAGCCGCCTGCTAGTATGTTTAGGAATTATGCACTGACTTAAAAAAACTGATCAAATATAACAAACCCGGTTACTTAAAAGCTAACTCAGGAAATTTGCTATTGTTAAAGGATGCATGGTTGCTGTTGCAGATTTTTTAGTTACTACCAAAGATTTCACTGGTACTGAGTTTAGAGGAGTGAAGACAGCAAGAATCTCTCACACACTGTGACATTTTAGTTATATTTTTGAGTTTATGTCAGTTAAAATAAAATTCTGGAGTAATGATAACTTACTACAAATTTATTTCGTTTCAGATCCATTCAAGAATAATGAATTTTGTTTTAATAAGTCAACCGAATTAAGTTTACATGCGTCCAAAAACGGAACCTAAGTTAAAAGTTTGACTGTGTTTAAGAAAACTTGGTTCTTACAGACTGAGGATCGAGCATTCTGGTTGCGTGAGTCAGGAAAATAACGTAACAGATAATTTTTCTATTAAAAATCAATTTTTCCTCCCAATAATTGTTATGATTCTTGTGAGTGGCAGTGACAGTTGCAGCCTGCAGTGCTGCCATCTATTAACATAATTTTGCAAGGCCACTCTCACGTCCTGAATTATCGACCAACTTTAAACTCACCTATTGGCTAAGCCGTTTCACAGGCGGGGCGGCCGCGCAGTGGAACAGCAAAAACACAGAGATTTAATAGCAACTTTTTACTTACAATAACTTATTTATCTCATGATAACCATGTCATACAGTACACAATACCTTGAAATAATCATCGCAAACATAAAGCGAACTTTTGTCTAATAGCAGATTGTTTCTGGTCTCGTGCTTTGAAAACCACACAGTGCATCTTGTATTGTTACACGGTGTTGTAGTAAATATTGTACTTCGAGTAAATTTATTTTTATTGCTGCACAAAGGAGCTACTAAGCACATTTATAAGCATGCAATAATGAGAAGGCTTTGGCTGTTTCTGCATTCTTCTAAATTGTATTAAATAAATAAATAACTGTTCGGACTTCCAGCCACACCCATTCTTATTGTGTAAACAATTGGATTTAACACAATTTCATGAACTAAATGTAAGTTGCTGTAGAGTTTGCATAAATAAGCATGCAATAACAAGTTCAATGACATCACAGGGACATCACATGGCGGCACTAGTTTTTATTAAGCTCAAATTAACACACTCAAAGGTTTTCTCTAGTTATACGAACACAAATAAAGAAAGTGTGGTGCCATTATACATTAAATTAAACATACTTTTAAATAAAACTATAATAAAAAATAGTCACCATCCCCATTAGCTTGGAAACACTGTACAAGTAAATACAGTGGGCTTAACATATCATAGACAGCACGTCACTGACAAGAGAGACCATAGCCAATCACTGCCTAATTTTCTGTCCGTGCCAAAAGTTTGACCTCTTAATTACCTCACTATCACCCAGATGTTAAGCATTACTATGTACTTAGCTCTAGTTTTATATGCACAAATGGCATTCCCTTTGCATTATGCCCTTGTAGCAAAACATACATTGACACATATTTTTCCTTGTAAGATTTAATACTCTTTAATATTGGAAATTCTAGTAGAATTATGTGCAACACACAGACTTGTATTATAGTGGGGTGTAATTCATATTAACCATGATGCTAAATAAAAATTAAAATTTTTAATACTGAGAATCAAGAATTATTACACCAGCATTTAGAATCCAATTTAAAAGACAAAACTTGCGATACATTACAGAGTTACAAAAATTCCAAATATGTGCTACGTACAGAAGGACAAAAATTATGTGTGTCAAAATAAATGTAAGCTTGCAGGTTCACAAACTTGCAGAGTGAACTGGGTTGAACAACAACACACTACTAAAACAATATGTCTGCATACAAACTTTAGATTTACTGTGTGTGTGACAATTTATCTGCAGGTGGTGCAACTCCATGAGCGGACAAGAAGCATTGGGGGATGAAGTGCTGACTGCTTAGTGAGATGACACAAAAACATGGTGTTAGAAACTACGGGAGCCATGCTTATAAAAATAAGTGTACAGTTACCAAAAATTACACAAGTAACAATAAATTGATATCCTTTTGATGATTCCAAGAAGAAAATAAATGTTTGTACATAGGTACATACACATATGTGCAAGTATGCCTGTCTGCAGCTTAACCTTAATAAAGCTATCAGTTTACGGTGGAAAAAACTATAAAAATGAAGATGATTTTGGACAAATATGCCACTGCAGCAAATTGTGCCTCACAGAAAACCAGAGCATACACACAGACAAACAAGTAAACAACCAACAGGACTTGGTTTGCAATTGGCAAACATATGTAAACCTATACAATTCCGCAAGGAATTCAGTCAGTGAGTTACAAGAAAATAAATGAACAAAAATAAGCACCCTGGCACAAAACAAACCAAGGAATAAATAAATAACTCATATTATTCCACAGAAAGAATTCTGTCAGTAAGTGCGAAACAATGGACAAACAACAATACTATGACAGACAAAACAAAACAAACTACAAAATACCTGGTTGTAGACAACACAGCAGAAACCCAGACAACTTGAGGAAAGCTAATGAAAACAAAAAACAATAACTATGGACAGTAAAACAATGAAAACTCAGACAAACACAATAGTCTCCTTACAAAAAAAAAACAAATTGTGATGTTTCGGAGACTGCATTCTGTCCCTGTCTTCAAGCCATACACACAATTCAAGGAGCACCTCTGCAGACCGAGTATGGGCACTGGAAATCAAGGGTTTTATATACTCTGTACGGTACCCCGTCTTCTGTCCTAGCCAATAGGATTGAGTCATACCCTGATTGGCTGCGCAGGTAAGAGTATGTTGTTATTGGCTAAGGATTTCCTGCAATTATGGCTATGGCTTAATTATTTTTGTTGAACATTCACTTTTTTTTTTCTAATTATTTGCAATCAAATGTTTTTTCAATTCTATGCTTTGTTGGCTAAATATATTTCTGTTACTAAATATGAAGGCTGATTCTTTGATTTGCCAGCAATTCATTTTTAAGTATCCATATTCATCTGGTACTGCTCGTTTGTGCGTGCAGATTTTTCCAGCTCTGCAAGCTAAAGTGTGGATAATGCCAGTGCCTGTGCATGTGTTCCTTGGTCTGTGTGTGTGTGCCCGAAGACAGGGACAGACTGCAATCTCCGAAACGTTGCAAATCGTTTTGTCGCAAGGCGTTGTCAGCTTTTTAATTGTTTTACTGTCCACAGTTACTTTTTTTTTTGTTTTGTTTTCGTTCATTTTCCTGAAGGTATTTGCATTTCTGCTGTGTCATCTACAAGCAGCTATTTTGTCTTTAATTTTGTTTTGTCTGTTTGTTATTGTATTTTGTCTGTTGTTTCGCACTTCCAGACAGAATTCCTTTAGTGGAATAATCCAAGTTATTTATTTATTCCTTGGTTTGTTTATTGGTGCCTGGGTGCTCGTTTCTGTTCATTTATTTTCTTTTGGAATTGTATATGTTTACCTATGTTTGTCAGTAGCAAACAAAGACCTTTTGGTTGTTTACTTGTTTGTTTGTCTGTGTATATGCTCTGGTTTCTGTGGCACACCATCTGCTTTAATGGCAAATGTCTAAAATACTTCTTTAATTTGTAACTTGCCTTCATTGCATTAATTGTTAAAAAAAAAAAATATGTTCTGTCATTTCAGTATTTTTGAAACCAGAAGTTCTAAAATTTTTAATGATTTAATCCCACTCCAACTTCCTATACCTGGCAGCTAACGATGGGATGGTTTGAAAATTGTTAATGAGCCAAATGTAGGATGGTTTGAAATTTATGGGCCACACATGATGTGATTCATATGCGACGAAGTACAGCAGCTAAACAAGAAAACCAAAACACTACTGTACTACTTTCTCTAAATGGGGTTTTTATAATATCTACGGTTACAAAACATAAATTTCTTGTAATCTAGTTCACTGCAGAAGAACTATACCATATAAAGTTTAAGCTGTAGCAGCAAAAAGTGGTTGTTCATTACTAGCTTTATATCGGAATAATTATTTGGTCACTTTACTTGTGAATAATGTTACACAAGTGAACATTACAGCAGAATTTACTGTGGAATGTACATAGAAAATCCTCCAAACTGCTTCGCTGAAATACATTTTTACTGATAAAAGAAATTCTTAACTTACATTGTATCTAACAGCTACAACTTAAATAAATCCTTAACCCTTTGGCAGGCATAGCTGTATATGTCCAAGTGCATCATACGGCTTGAGCAAATCTTGACATTTTTTTGTGTCAACATCTCAGAATTTGCTGATGTGGTGATACAGCATTAATAAAATTTACATTAAGTTTGTTGCATTTTTATCACTTATTGCATGTTTATCACATACCGTAAAACCCCAATGCTATGACAATAAATTGAACGACTACAGTAATTGTACAACAACATTCTCAGGACCTAACAAAAAATAAAAAATAAACAGAATCAAATTTAGGAAGTTGCAATTTAAAGTTATTGAAAAAAATGTTTGTCTGCACGCAACAGTATTATACTAGTGGTTGTGCTGCTTCCATCAACTTGTGTGCCTACAGCTGAAAAAACTGTAAAAAAACTTCAGCTAAAACTCACTTGAAGTGAGCACCTATTGAGTACTGCCATGTGCCTGGTGCATACTCATGAGCAGATGACTCATAATTAGCTCTCTCACAGTGAGCTATCTGCTCCACTTCCTCTCCTCCCCTTGACAATGCCGGTTGTAATGCACAATCCTTCTCTGCTTTCCCTCCCTTCCCCTGACGATACTGCCCGACACTATGCGCTATCTGCACTGCCTCTTTCCCCTTCCTTATCTCCAATCCTGATGCTGGCAGCGCTGAGTGACACTAAACATAATGTTTAGGGAGGGAGAGAAGAGGCGAGATGGCACATCCAATCACAGTTAATGTTAATTACTGGTGAAAAATGTGGACATTTTCTAGGTGTGAGTGACAGAAAATATATGAGGCAAACCAAAGAACAGTTGTGCCACAAATAATTTTATATTACTGTTTCGAGTAGGACAGATTAGTGTGCAACTGCTATTTTAACAGTGTAAACAAAGCTAAAAGGCAGGACTGACAGATAATAATAAATATGTCTCTGCACTTTATGCCAGTTTTAACCATTATCCAGTAGCAGTTTTCTTTTTGACATACTCACAAGATGGCCAGTGTGAGTGCTGACAGCATATATCTTTGTTTTTGTCATGCCTTTACTCTGCTAGTTACCCCACATTAAAAGAACACACTTGTAAAATGAGAATACAATAGTATTCTGCAAGCTGAGCTTATAGTACTGTGGTAGTTTATCACCTTAATTTTGCATATTAGTAGTGGCAACATTACACTTACTGCCACGTCAAGAGCCAAAGTGCATATTGGCGGAAACACAAACCTTAACGGCAGCCTAGGCAAGAAGCCTCTGCAGCCACACAAACGTAAGTTCCAAGTGAAGAAAGTACAGTATTTATGCGAATATAACAGCAGATTGTGTATAACATACATAATAATTTTGAACTAAAAAAAATAAAATATCCATTCATAACATTCATGGCAAAAAAACTTTATTGTAAGTATTAACATGACACGTCAAGGATTGAAACCAAGAATTTAGTTACCAAAAATATTTTCACAAATTTAAAACTTAAAAAGCATTTTCAAAAATAAACCATGTGTTGGGTGTGAGTGTTGCAGCATTTTACCTCTAGTGGGCATCACATGCTGTAGAGCACTATGATACTCTTTCGACTTGTCACGAACCTAGTCCTGCTGAAGCTGCCTGACCACTTCCGAAGTGACATTGTGCTGGGACAGCACCTTCCTTGAAGTACTAGAGACTGATCTCCGGTTCCTGCCACTGTGTGCCTCTGGACTTGTTTGAATCATACGCCAGGATGTGACGTCAGCCGTCAGTCTCGCACTGTGACGTCTGGATCTGTGTAGTGCGCATGCCTTGCCGCTTCGTCGGAGCTCGGGTGTCTTCGGTAGTCTTCGTGTCCCCACCTTTGGCCGGCCTTCCCTCCCTCCTTCCCCGCTTCTGCCTTAGCGTCTCGCCGTCTTGTGCTCGCCACTCTTTCCCCAGCGCTTCGAGGAGTAGGTTGTGCCTCTCTCGCCATCACCTCAACGGCCGCCCGATCGTTTTGCTTGGGAAAGTGTTTACTTTAGGGTCGTTCTTCCGTGTTACAGTTAGATAATTCGCGTGTCCACCCTTTTTTGGTTTTGTGCTTAATATTTCCATGTGTGTTTAGTTTTGCTTACTTCTTCACCTTTCTATTATTCTAATTGGCCGAGCGGACGTTGATGTGGTGGGCTAGAAACGAGAGTCGAGGTATTGAATTTTACATTTGAACTGTATTATACGCCTTCCGGTGTTTTTTGGATAAGGCTTACGAGCCCTCATTTATTTGTTAAGGGCTTTGAGCCCGTTTTGCTTGTGTTTTAATAATGTTACGTTTGTCATCAGTGCACACTGACGTAAATACATATGTCGAAACCATGCCACGATTACGTTTGTTTCTAGTACATGTTGTCATTCCCACTCGTGTTTAATGTGTGTGTTTGTCTGTGCTCTTTGAGAACTCCCTTGGAATAGTTGTACCTATGCACACCCCGGGATTACCCCGGTTAGACCAGGCTTTCAGGCGTAGGTCTGATAGATCGTAGTCTGGTTAACTAGTGCCTTGGATGGGCACAACATCTTGTAGCATACCAACAAGTCTGCAATATTATATATATATATACACACACACACGCACACACAAATATAGGGTGTTCCGCAAGTAGACGTCAATAAAGAGGTGGGTGATAGAGGGGCCCAAGGCCTACCAAATAAATCAAACTTGTAAAGTCCAATTCGTAACCTTCTATAAGTTATGAATTTTTAAAGAAAATTAGGATGTACTCTACCTTGAACTAAACATTTACTGATGGTGGAAAAAGTAATGGTCCACGTGGAACAAAATTTGTATACACCAAAGGTGATTAGTGTCGTCACATTTGAAACACATTTCACGTTACTGACAGTACAGCTTCATGGGGTAAAGAAAATCACTTTCACAAAAGTTGTGTTTGGTTCAGAAAGATGCCTCCTGTTTGCACGATGTAAAAAAAATATTAATGGGTCACATAAATGATCACCCGCCATTGGAAAAACCACACCATAGTATTACGAGTTAATTAATAAAAAGCAATATTTTAAATTAAGAAACATTGATGCAGTAAATGTGAAAACATAACATTTTGCAGCAGATTCACACAAATTAGTATGTGAGTAGATAATTAAAAATTACTTTTTGAAATAAAATTATTACACAGTGTTCAAATTTATTAAAATGAGTTTGGAATGTAATATGTTTAATTTGGGAGGATAAAATTAAATATTAATAATAAAAGCGATAACAGTCAATTATTTCATCAAACAAAATGGATATTATTGAAATAGAAAGTTAAGATAAACTAGTTACATCACCAGATACCGTTACATAGTTGATGCTTCATATTCGCAGCTGCCGCGGTTATGTAGATGCTTGTCCGCTCGCCTCTCATCATAACAAACTGGTGTAATTCCTGAATAGCCTCACAAGCGTATTTTCTGCATTTGGGAATTTTTTTTGTGTGTGTGTATGTGTATGTGTATATATACACACACACACACAAACACACACAGTTATCATTTCATTTTTAGTACTTTTAATACCTTGAATTGAATTGGCTAAGAAATGTATGGTGACTTAAAAAGTGCTCTAATTTGTTGTGTGTGCTATAACTAAAGTGGAAACATGGCAGCAGCCATGTTTGTTTCCACGAGAGCTGGCAACAGACAGAACTTTGTATTTGAAAATAAAATTTGTCTTTTTAAAAAGTACTTTTTTGTATTAGTCATTGCCTAAGTGAAGGTAGAAGGCAGTAATAACTGAATAAATGTGAATAACTTAATATATAAAACTATCTTATGTATATCAACTCCCTAGCTTTTGAGTATAGTTTCAGTTGAAAATGTGGGTGTTATACACAAGTAAATAGAGCAACTGTATCGCTTGCCCTTGAACACTGTCATAGACGTTGCCTGCTTGTGTATGTATGTATGTATGTATGTACAACTGCGCTGGCCGACTATCTCTATCTTGCTCCCACTCACTGTGTGTGTACATGTGTTTGGGGAAGGGGAGTGGATTTAATCTGTTGTGCCAGACATATTGTCATCAAGCAGTCCGTGCCAACCCACATGCAAGATGCCCAACCACCCCAGGACAACTGATTTTGAAAAAAAAAAAAAAATGTAAGCTTGGTACATGCGTGTTTTCAGCATATGTCTTAATTTAATTTTTTGTCGCAGGTTACTATAATGTGTGACTAGGAAAAACTACATGTCACATTATGTTTTTATCATTTTTTTTGGCAGCAAGGGAAGGTTATATATGTAAACTATTGATCATCTGCGTTAATTAATGTCGGGCAACTCACGGATAATCACGAATCATGTAACATTTGGAAAAAGCCCAAATTTAAATGTAAAAATTTTAAAATTATTTATAATTCATTGAAACACAGTAACAAAATATGGCTATGCCAACAAATACTGTATTTACTCTTTTATAGTACACTTTTTTCTTAAAATAAATAAAAGTATGTCTGGGGTACATGGTAATGGTTAACACAAGCAAAAGTGATGTTGAAATCTCGTAAATCCATTCTGGGACAAGCCTGTTAATCAGTCCTCATCCTTATGTTCCACAAAGTATTTTTACAACAATTTTTGTTTTATACAGTGTTAAACATAAAGAATTTCGCACAGATAATGCGAAAATTGGTTAATTGGTGCACAGAAAATTGAGAGTTTACTGTATATACACACTGGGAATCATGTCATTACGATAAATATCTATTAAGTAAAACCTAACAGAAAATGTTGTACGCCAATAAAAATTAAACACCAATTTTGAGCAAAAGTGCACCTAAGCACTATTTTATACTACAGTAAAACACTGATTATCCATATTAATTAATGTCAGGTACTGAACGGATAAGCGAAAAACACGGATAATCTACTAAATGACCAGAGCAAAATGAATCGTTGACCTTGAACAACGGACTTCTCTCTGTCAGTCCTGGGCAAGAGGGAGTAACAAGAGATGTGCATACAGCCTATATCGGCCTTACAACTATAATGTTACAATATGCTGTTATTAATAGTGACATCTTTAAACAACTTTAAAATTTCTACAAAAATTTAGTGTACTGTGAAGTGCAAATCGACATATGTTTCTAATGTTTACAAAATACAGATTCACAACCACGCTTATTGTACGTGCGGACACCTGCACGTATGTTAAGTATTTGAAATTGTATTCACTTCATTTAATCTAGATGTGCACGAGTGATTTGTTATCTCAGACTGAGCCATCTCGCTACCCTTGCACGCACTCCCCGTTATCACTCTGGAATGCATGTGGCATGATGTCACTGTAACATTGCTGCGAAGAAGACAGTAGCGCAGTTGCCAACTTGCCAGAGCAGCACACTAGCCAAACCAGCTGTGCGGCAGTGACTGCTGCCTGGCTCTTGCAGAGAATGCAGAATGGTAAAGTTTGCATTTATCCTACATACGTTAGTAACATTGCACTTTAAATTTGGTTAGTTAGGAATGCAAAAAAGAAAGAAAGACATCTGTACTCTGCACTTTGTTTACATGTCACTTGAACTTGCCAGTTATTTTTAACTGCTTTTGTGATGTGTTACGATTCTTCTTTATCTCCTTACAAAATTTTCTAGCAGCTACAATATCACTATACTCAAATTCATATTGCTCCATGTAATCAAGTAGCATGTTGACAGACTGCAACACTGCGGTATGACTCACGTGTTCACTGGCAGTTTCTTCACGCTCGCTGTCCGATGACTCACTGTCGCTGTCAGATGCTGTGTGTACTATTTCTTCCTCCGCCCTTTGCTTGAATCAGGTTCACAAACGTCAATTTGGAGCCATTCATTTAGATTTTCCTCGTCTACATTTTCAAATCCACTTAGACCAGAAATTAGGGTGCACTGGGAGTTTGAGACTCCCAATACTGGTATCTGTGAAGAAGAACTTCAGTGTTAATTATATTTATATAAAGGACTTTCAGTGACGCCTGGATACAAACTTGAGTGCCTCGTCAATTTGACTGTTTGATCGCCCCGCCTGGATGACTTTGTGTAGACTCTGTAGTTGTCTGCCTTGCTTGTGTTCGCCCTCCTGCCCCCCCTCTCCTTTTCCCTTCCGTGCCGGCTGGGCTTGCCGGAGTGTGTGTTCCCGCCAGTCAGTCTTCTCCCGGGCCCGCTCGTGGGCAGTTGTTTTGGCTCGCAAACGCGGCGACACTCCCTGGACGTTACTTTGGTAAGTTTATTAATTCATACTTGTGTTTTCCGCTTTGGTTTCTGCATTTGTTCGGTTGCCTTTGCTTAGTTTATTATTTGTGTTACTGTATGTCAGGGTGGTGTTGTCGCGACCGCGGGCTTAGCACAGCCGGGGCATGTGTCCCTGTGACACGTTTATCAATTATGGAGCTCGTGTGAGTCGCTAATTTCCATTATAATGTATCTTGTGACAAATTAAACTATTTATTCCAATTTGCAGCTTAACGATATTGTGATTTTGTGTTGAGCCCAATTTGATTTCTGTTTGGGTATTATGTAACTGTTCACTTGTACCTGTTGTGGTATATTAAAACACCCTAATTTGTAAAGAATCTGGATTAGATTTCTTTGTAGCTATTTGGCATACCTGTGTTGTTGTTTTTGATATAGAGTTGTGCGTTCTCTTGGGGTGGGTGTGTTGAGTGGAATTGTGCCTTGGTTAGAGCCTTGCTCGGCCAAGATTTGCAGCCTGTTTCAACAGTGCCTGCATGAGAAGTGGGCACAAGGGTAAGCATTTCAGTGTTTTTTTGGTTCATCGTGTGGGAAACCAAAGAAGTCCAGTTCTTCTATCTCAGGGAGGATTTTCCACCGCGAATGACTAAGTGTTTCTGGTTTTACATATGACCATGCTTTCGAAATCCCGTACAACGCGTCTAGAATTGTGAGATTCTTCCAAAATTTTGTCAGGTCGTCGTCTTCATTTGCAAGAGTATTCAGTAGGTCAGATCGGAAATGACGTTTCATCAACTCAATGATGCCGTGATCCATAGGCTGTATCAGTAAAGTGACATTGGCTGGAAGAAATTTTGCTGTAACTAGACCATCGTCTGATGTAAGAACTGTCTTGTTGGGATGTGTAGGAACATTATCCAACAGCAAAACAGCTTTCTTAGGTAAATCTTTCTCTTTCAGGACACTGGGAACAAATTTATCTTTAAACTAGCTTTGAAAAATATCTCTTGTCGTCCATGCTCCTTTTTGATTATAATAATGTACTGGAAGGTTCGCAATATCAATGCTCTTAAACGATCTCAGTGTTTTTGCTTTACGTATCACTAGAAGTTTGAGTTTGTGACTACCAGATGCATTTCCACAACACATCGTAGTGAGTCATTCTTTAGATGATTTGTGTCCAGGAGTATGTTTTTCTTTTTCAAAAGCTAAGGTTCTTGACTGCAAACATTTCCAGTAAAACCCCGTTTCATCTGCCTTGTATATTTGGTCAGGTGTTTAAGCCTTCTTCTTCAACAAACTTTTGAAATTCGACACAAAATGCATTTGCAGCAGGTGTATCAGCACTAAGACGTTCTTCCTGTATAGTGATGTCACAAATACTGTATCTTTGTTTAAATTGATTTAGCCACCCTGTTGATGCACTAAATTCACCTTCCAATCCTAAAGCTTCATGGAAGAACTTTGCCTTCTCTGCACACAAAGGTCTCAACTCAGGTATTTCTTCCGCTCGCTTTTGGTTAAACCAACGCAGCATAGCAATGTCTAACTCTTCATAGGCTGACTTTTTCATGCTCTTCTGTTTTGAAGACCCTGCCCCACTGTCACAATTTTAAGCAAACTCCATTAACTTTTCTTTGCTTTTTCATATATGTCTGACTGTTTGTACACCTATGCCATACTCCATTGCTACATTACTCACCAATTCACCTTTTCTAGTATTTCAATCAAATCTAATTTTGCTTTACTGTCAGAACCATTCTTCTATGTTTCAGCAACATTTTGCGGCCTTTTACACGTTAACACTACAAAACATGTTGTATGTTTCATGTTCACGTTCAAAAATTACTGCATGGAATATTACTGTGGCCTGCTGCGCACGTGTATTGATCGACTGGCCTGCGAGCAGGTAGATGCACGCCCACTTCACACTACACCACCCCTCCTGCCACGGCAGTCTAGCTGGCGTAAGCAAAGACGCATCATATGTATTTAAGATTATGTTGCCGTTGTAATTATAACAATCGGGTTGCTTGTTTAAGTTTACAAATATTTAGCAGAGTACATTTGCAGATTCACATACAGTGAACACAGCAGTCAATGTATATCATGCATTTTAGCCTACACATTAATAAAAAATTTAATCTACTTCAATCAATAAGAATGCCACAAGTGCACGAATAATCCGCCGAAAAGTTAATCCGCACCCGGATAATCAACGTTTTACTGTATTTTAGGGGAAAAATCTGTCGTTTTCCATTTTACAACTGTACTTTTACAATGGTTTTCTCAAGAACAGTGAACAGTCATAACAAGCCAAGGTTCTACTATACTACCCGATAGACTTTAGTATCAACCTATCCTCTCAGAGAATATTTTGTTCTAACAATTGGCATACCAATGTTTTTTTTATAGTTGGCATGACTATATTTGTAAATCAGTCAGTCTGTTATCATCGTTTGTGTTCTACAGTCATTATTAAAACTCTAAGAGAAGTGCTTCAGTCTTGCAAACTTCTCCAAATCCATTAATTATAAAACTATTTTCCCACATTTAAGCAACAACTGTAAGTCACTCATGATATGTATCTTGTTATTAATGGAACTATAAAAACGTATCAATTGTGGTAAAATTATCTGGTAATTAATACTGTAACAGTACCAAAAATTTAAAAATAATATTTCACTGCCTGTACAAGATATAAGTTTCATTCATGGAATAAAAAAAGATAAAAATTTTATATAATCTAAATGCAATTACCTGAACTTTGGTGAAAGAAAAGTTGAGGAAATTATGGAAAACAGTAAATCTGCTTTTGTGGAATAATATGTAACAGAAGTGAGAGTAATATTCAAGCTAATTATGATTATGAACATACGTTTTAAAGTTTACTGCACAAATTAAGCTTGAGGCCGATCTAAGCTCAGAGTGTAAGACACCATTTATAATTTTAGTAATACATACAATATTTTAAAGTGGTAATATGACAAATTTTTTCAAACTTCACTGTCAGATGATATACTAATGATACCATAAAAAATGTGATATGTTAGGAAATGCAAGTGTATCAAAGGAGCCAAAGCAAATTTCTGATTCTTATTTATTAAGTAAAGATATTGTGAGCAAAAACTTCTGCATAACAAATAGTACTAACATAAAAGAACACCACTCCCGATATGTAATTAATATGTACATAATATGTACGCCAATAATAACATCCTGCACTGAGAAATACCTAAAAAATAACTTCTGCTAATTCACCTCTATTAACACACACTTAGACGAATTATGCTTCAGAATAGTTTTCTGATACTTCTACAACACTTGAATTTTTTTAAACATCCTGACTCAGACAACTTGTGATATACTGTACAAAAGTAGTTTTAGTGTTAAATAAAACATGATACAGGCATAATTTTATCTTAACTCTTAAGTTTATAGTATGTATTATATTTAAAGCAAAGCACACCAAAGGGTTAAGTTTACAGTATACATTTCACAAAATACATATTCTGTCAAAAACTACGTAACGAATAAACTATGCAAACAACTAACAATTTTTTTTCAAATACTGATAAATAGTAGTCTTTTTTTTACCTACAAAGTTATCAAGGTAATACTTCCTCAAAACTATTTCTACAATAAATACACCATTTTCCTCACAGTAATTTAAGAGGTAGAAATGCAAAAATATTTATTTAATCAGACTATGATTCAAACCCTTTATAATTAAATAAGTTCTGCAAAAGTATGCATTGTGTGAACTTGGGAATACAAAAAATGCTATGCATTTTGAAGAAAAATCATTACAATTTTTCAACATTCTCCATTTTTTTATTTCCAGGAGCTAGTCACAAATGGTCAAGGTGATCATAATCCAGCATACACACCCTTAGATAGCATTTCCCTGAGAATCCTGTACCACAAAGCCTGTTTTCCTACTACTTTAATAAATGCAAGACAATTGATTTTGTAGCTCTGAAAAGTATTGTTCTAAACATCTAATGAATAAAATATCAGACCTGAAAAAATCAGTTTTAAAAAGCCCCATTTAACATTATGTAATGCAGTCTAATTTTCAATGTATAGTAATCATTTTGAAAATTGAAAGAAAACAGTACATAAATGCATAGGCAAAAATAATCTTGAAAAACATGAAATCTGAAACTTAAAATTGCACTCCTTCAGGTTAAAAATAACAGTACCCCACATATGCAACATTAGTTCCACTTAACTACAAATAAAATTTTTTAAAACAATAGAATCACAGTATTGCAGTAAAATAAGGTTAGAGGTTAAGATAGTATATTTTAAACTTTAGGTTTTTAGTAACATTTCAGTGATTCACTGTTAACAGAATGTTCTTTGCCATCAAAATAAGTAATATATCATTTGTTTTAATTTATATATATTATAAGTATTTAAGCCTTTTACAAATGTGTACCTCATGTCTATATTGTAACTTCGTATTCTGTATAAAGTTGTGAGAACTAGCTTCTCAGTTACACCAGGTAAGGTAAAGTACAAGTTCCCTACCTTAACTTAACCATTTCAGAAACACATTTATTTCTAGCTTTTTATAGCTTTTAATTAAGTCATACATTTGTAAACTATTCTTTGACATTTCAAAACAAAAAATTTACCATGGAAGAACTAAACAGTTGTGAACTACATATGAACTTACTACAAATACCAGATAATGCAGTCAATACTTTATTACCTTAATAACCTATCTTAATTTCAAGTTTGCAGCATAATTAGGATTTTAAACTATTACTTGGTGTACAGGGATGACATGAATTAAGAAACTGTACAAATTTGTGCATGGCGAACTGAGGGAAAATCCATTAGAAAACAATTTTCACTGCATTTATTTAAAATTGAGCTCACTACATCCTAAATATGAGTCAGCACAATTGACTGACCAATTTACCTGAGGCAATGGAAAAAAAAGCAGCAAAAAATTAAAACCATAAGAAATCTTATCTCTGTTGGCAACTCTGAATGATGTATGTGTAGAGCATGGCTTGACTAAGTGAAAATCAGAACTGGAAAACATGTGTACAACTGCACTAGCACAGGATTTCTCCACCTCAGACATGCCTCATCTCACTTGCTAAGTATTTGTTTAATAGTTACAAAACATAACTTCTTTTCCACCCTTACAGTAACTTTACAACCACTATGGCAGAGCAACTACTAATTTTTACCTACAGACTTAAATTCAAGCCTTTTTCTGTAGTGTAAGAATCATTGGAAGAGGGGGGAAAAAACTTTATGTACTAACTGCTACAAAGAAAAAAATTACTAAAATAAATAGCAAAGATCTGAGCAATTTTCATATGTGTATTTTATCTGCAAAATTAATGATCATGTATACTAAATCAGTATAACAATATATTACGTATTATAAACCACAACTCTGTTAAAATTATTATTCAGTAACAAAATACATATACTTAAGACTTTAATCTTCAAGAACTTGTTAAAAACGTTCACCAAGTACATTTTGAGTTTGCTAACGGTCAATCAGTATTTTGCTTTCAGTGGTAGCCTAAAATGATTTGTTCTTTTTTTTTTTATTATTAATTACCTAACTAGATGTTGCATTAAATTTAATTTCAATTCTAAATAATTATAAAAAGAATATTGGACTTACCTGGCACACATTATGAATGACTAATTTATTTTTCCTTGCATGACAAAAATTATTTATTGACTTTCAACTGAGTATGCCATTTGTCGAAACTCAGTTGCTGCATGGTTGTAAGAGTCTGGCTTTACTGTTCTGTAAATGTTGGTTTCTTTCAATTCCCAAGTAACCGAAAGCTATTTTTACGATTTACTATTTCCCAAATAATTTAAATTATATTGTCTTGCAGTTAAAAACCATTAAATGCTGACTGAAAAACTTAAAATAACATTCAGAAATGTGGCAGCTGCCAGCATTACTGGCATACAGCTTTCTTAAATTTGAAACACACAATCGATGTTGACGAGATTTATATTACTGGTGACTAGTTATTATGATGCAGTAAAGAAAAGAGGTTTGTCACGCTATTATATAATCATTTTTATACAAATTTACCTTGGATAGTTTTTAATGATTACAAAAGGATTACTTACATTTTCATGCAACAGGAAACTATAAAACCTTTCAGTTGGTTACGTTTGCAAATACAAATTATTTGCTTGGTTTATTGTAATTTAAACTTTAGTAACTGAAATATGCACATCTTTTTCAGTAACATCTCTTTTGCTTCTTAGCAACAATCATATTAAATTACCAGGTGTCACCAATTACTCACTGCATCAAAAGTCAAGCTATCAGCTTAAAAGGCAGTTAATATAAATTGCATATTGATTTAAGCAGACATTAAAAAAAACATAATAAAAATGTATGTTAGTATTATTAAGCCTATTAAAAGCTAATTATGTATAGAAGCGTGTTGTATTAATATTTTACTTTAATACAACTATTATTAAAATTATAATTATATTTAATAATTTAGCTCATGAATAAAAAACTTATGTTTAGCTAATTCACAATCCAGTTATTAAAAGAATAATTAAATCTTGTGCTAAAACAGGTCAAGAGCACTCCACTACTGATGAACTTGATAAAGATGCTTAAATATTAATTATCATAAAAAAGTTGAGGAAAAGTTGTGCATTACACAACTTACAAAAATCCCAATTAAATTTCTCCCAAATCATATAAATATATTCTGAAAATTTAGCAATAAATGATATTTACAAAAGAGTACAAATGGATCATTATTATATCACATTTTTATTTTATTTTTTATTTATTTTCAATGCAGCACGTAGCACTTGAAATGAACATCACTACTAATACTTTCATGTATATGTTTTACAGATTAGAATATAAAAAAAATGTTGTTATTCTAATTTTAAGCACTTTTGTAAATTTCAGAGCCTTACCTACTAAAAAAATGTATATCTGCATAAATATATATTTGAATACTTTTTTGTGTTGAAGTTTCTGTTGAAAGTATGTATGTTTAATAATTTTTATCACACAACACATACTGGCAAAATCCTCACATTAATTAAAAATTGTTTAAGTGTATTTGAATAATTAGTACTGAAACAATTAACCCTACATAACGAAAAGTTTATCATGATAGCCTTAAATGTTTAATGTCATAATGTCATTGCAAAAATTGTCAAATTTCCAAAAATTTATCGTAACTCTTTAACTGCGACATTCAACTATAGTCGAGTTTACAAAATACTGCTAAACTGCGACATGCAACTTTAATGGAACACCAAATTAAATGACTCTGTAAACACTACATACACGGTCTCCTCTATTTACAAGAAACACATTTTATAAAAATTTTTATCCAGCAGGATAGAGTTAATGAGCAATATATTCTACTTCTTACTTCAAAACATATCACAATTTCATTAAGTATTTTGTTTGCTGCTAACACTTAAATTACATGATACTGTTACAAAATTAGCATTAAAGAACATCTAGTATTATTATTTGGTGTACTAACAGACAAGTCAAATATTAGAAGATTTATTTTGTTAGTTATTATGTGCAAAGATTTGTAAACACATATAAAAATGTTAGTGCAACTATAATAGGGTTGTACTCTGTGAGCAGGGACAAAATTTACAAAAGGAAACAAAAATTTTATAACATAACATTTTATGAGTTCAAAGTGCACATAAACATAAATTGAAATTGTAAAAATAATTTAACTAATTTTAACCAACACAAATGTATTATGGTAACATTATTGTTTAGGAAATAACCTCAGTCCTTGCATACACATACAAATAAAAATACGATCAAGTACAATATGCTATCTCAAAACATTGTAGAAATTTTATGAAAAACAACCATTATCAAAAATAAGAACCCATTAGTGAAATATTGAAATGTAGTTGGAAAAAAAATAAAATTCTTACTCATCCATAAAATGCCCCTTATCCTCACATTTGTACTATTATGTATTATTTTGCTTAATTTGTTAATTAAAATGTGTATACAATAACAGTAAAAAAATAAATCCAAATTTGCATTTTCATTTTACTGCTAATGTGTGAAGTAGATTATACAATACGAAAAAAAGTTATAGCTCACAATGATTCCTTTGAGGATTGCTTAGTTCAGTTCCTAACTGAACATAACTAAAAGTTCATAAAAATTAATGTTATAAAATAATACACTTTGTTCATGACAAATTACATACACTTTGAGTTTCTTCTCAGCAACAAGCAAATTGATAGTTCAAATGTTTTTAACATTACACAGTATGAGTATTAATTATTTATCAGTATTTTGTAATAGTGATTCTAAATTACTGTTAGTAAAAATGATACAAATTGAGTACTATTTAGTGTAAATATAAAATAATTAACTGTTTGCTGTTGAACAACAATTGCCCCTGTTCACTGCTGCATTTACTTGGCAGAACCCCTACCTCAAACAGTAAAAACACTATTTATCTTAAATTTTAATAGCTTAAAGAGTTGGGAATGTCAACATATTTTAGCTAAAGAGCCTTACAGAAGTATTAAAATAAACAATTTCCTAGTAGGTGGATATGAAGTAGAGTGGCAGTTTCATTGCTGCTACATTTGTCGAATATTTATCTCTAAAAATTATTCTTTTGTGAATGTTGTAATATAGTATCAAGAAACTTAAACTTGCAAGAAACTGTAGAAAGACAACAAAATACCTGCTCTACGAGAATCATGTACACGTATCAAACCTGTAACATCATTGATCATGTTCAACAATCTCTTAAACAGCACTATGATTTTGCAATGAAGCCAACAACTGCCATTTTAAGTCAAATACTCACTTTGGCTATGTTTGAGCCTTTTACATAATACCATAAAACCATCATGCATATAGCTGCAGAATAATAAAAAAGGTTTTTGCAAAGTTATTGTGCATGGTCACAGTTGTGGAATCATTTTTAGTAACAATAACTTAGAATTGATTTGTCTGTATTCAAACAACTAGAGACATAAATATGTAAATATAAAGAAGTACTGAGAAAACAGTAGCACAGGTGTAAAAAATTGTATCTGTGCAATGAGTAAAACATTCATGCTAACATGTATCAACAATATCCATGAGATCGTAACACCAATACACAACAGTCGGTTTCGTATTAACTGCAACATTTGGAAAAGGTAACTTAATTAATTTAAAAAATAGTTTACAGCAACACACATTAATGAATAACGATCAATATTGCATTTCATATTGTAAATGCAGTACACTTATACAAAAACCTTTTTGGCACCTTTAAACCTTTAACTAGACATGATACATACATAATGGACATACACTATCAATGTCTTTGAAATTACTTAAAAACAAGAACCAATTATCAACGCAAGTTTCCCCAGAGTTACTTGGAAAGTCTCCTTCACAAGCATGACAAGTAGTCACTGAAAATATCACACAAAAGACATTCACATAAGACACACACTTAAAACACAAACTTCAGACACACACTTAAGACACACACACAACTCTACTAAAGAGCATCTGCGTAAGGAATGTCAAAAAAAATTAAAAACCAAATTACTACGCAACTTTATAGATGTTACAAAGAATTATAAAAAAATAGCACAAGACTGTCGAGAATAATTTGCAATCAGAGTAACACAAACAATTTATATTCATATTTATAATATATATTAATGTACGTATAACTGCATGGAATCATTTGAGACATATTCATACATATAGTAATAATTATTACTGTCACACATTATGGCAAGAATCACAGAAGAGAAAATGAAATATCACCTCTCAAAATTATACCCGATAAATCTTAACACCCACTGTTTTGAAAAGCCACTTAATCATTTAAAATACAATTGAAAGCACTTAATAATGCTCAGTAAGTAAGCCATTACTAGTACTACGACTACTACGACTACTACAATATCTGTACACATTAAAATAAAAACTTGAACAACACAAAACATTACAAACAAATAGTAAGAAACCCCCATAAGAGTGTAATACAGGATGTTACAAAAATGAACGCCCAAACTTTCAGGAAACATTCCACACACACAAAGAAAGAAAATATGTGACATGGGCATATGTCAATTCCTTACATCTCGTTAAATGTCACTGTAAAAAACATTTCGTACAGACACTGTTCCAATTACTCAATGGAATGTTTAGTTAGAATGTACATTACTTCCTAGGATCACCACCAGGTGGGCGACGTGACAAAAGGTAATCGTGACTGCACTGCATCTCTTCAACTCACAGTCCAGAATACCTTCCGTCAAGTGGCCCACTTGGCGGTGAACCCAGGAAGTAAAGTACATTGTAAAGAACAAATCCATTGGGTATTTGGGACATTTTCTGTACAAAGTGTTATTTACGATGACATTTAACGAGATGTAAGGAATTGAGCTCTACCATGGAAACTAAGTGTTTTCGGACGTAAGTCCATATGACATATTTTCTTTCTTTGTGTGTATGGATTGTTTCCTGAAAGTTTGGCCGTACCTTTTTGTAAAACCCTATATATCTACAATTAATTAATTAATTAACTCTAAGAACTCTACATGTACGACATATGAAATATGGAAGTACACTGCAGTCTTGGTTAACATCAAGTGCCAATAACAATAAAATATTTACCACCTTATTGAAACATTTTCATTGGTCACAGATTCTAAATTTCTTAGTTCTCATTAGAATATAGCACATGCGCTTAAAACATGTTTGCAGGCTTTTGTGGCCATTGTTGATATTGTTATCTTAGCTTTCGAGGATGAGAGACACCGTAGTGGTAAAGAGTACCGACGTTTTGCCTTGCATTGCAGTAGGCATCTTCACGGTTGAATTTCTACTGAGGTTCAGTGGAAAGACAAGCTCAATTTATAGTAAGCCCATGGGTTTGCACACAATAAATACATACATACATACATACATACAGACACAAAAACACACACAATAGTTAAATATGCAGGACTCCTCTGAATGGACTGCCACCAGCCACTAGGAAAAAGCCTTCCCAAATTGGCCAAACCCATAGCCAAAGAGGAGTGACCTGTTTTAAATGTCTTTTTCCACAGCCAATCAAGAGAGGTCTCCTGTGATTGGACAAGCCAGCAGACCCATGTGCTCACTATAAATTGAGCTTGCCTTTCCACTGGACATTACTAAAAATTCAACCCTGAAGATGTCTGCTACACTGCGAGGCAAACGTCAATACTCTCAACTTCTACAATGCAACTAAACCTTGAAAGCCAAGATGATAATACACATATTTTGTCGTAAAGTGCCACTTATATTTTATTTCAGATTACAGGTTATAATTATTATTGTTGGCAGTATGTATGATAAACTTACAATGTCTATCAAAACAAAGAATACTTTAATTATTAATACACCATGAAAATCTGCTACTAAATAATCATACTGGAATGATATGTCACAGCATATTGTACTCATTTTATTTAATTAAGTGCCCAGTTTAATCATTATTCATGTGTGCTGACCTGCATTGAGATTTCCATTTTGGGAACTCTGTAACAGTATAGGTCACCTAAACAGCCATGATAGTTGATACAGTTTATCGCCCACTATTGACCACATAAGATACTGTCCGGGTTGCACTGTGATGTGCAGTCGCCAGAGGAGTATATGAGTTTGGACAATGTGTAAAGTTTCAAGTTCCCGCCATGAACTACAGTCATCTTCTTTCACCGCCATGTGCACTGCCATCCTTACGGCCATCCACTATTTCCTTTTTTCCCCTAGCCACGTGTGCGCGCACCCTTCCAATCCCCTCACCTCCTCTGCTACGATCCTTCACTATCTGCAGGGTACCGCAGGCCATTCGCTTGCTCGGCTTGGGTGGGCTCTCATCGGTCTTTAGTTGTTGCCGGCTGGAATGATGGTAAGTCAATTACGCCATTGAACATAAACTTACCTGCTCTGGAAGGCCCCCTCCCCCGTCCGTTTCTATGAATTAACTGTAATCAATGCAATTTGATGTCACTTGTTACCCATGTAAAATTGAATTTAGTGTCACAGTCAGAGTTTCACTGGTAACAAACACAGATCCTCGCCTGTAACCTGTGATGTCAGCTGTATCCACCACCCCTTCCTTGTTCGTTGTTTGACTCCCCGTCACTGTCTTTGTATTGTGACGGGGCGTGGTTTGGAGACCACACTCAGTACAAATCCTGCACGAGTCTGCTTCGGGTTCGAGTCCCGAGCGGGGAAGTGCTAAAGGAGGAGGTGTGTTACAGTGTTTGAGTTATGTTTTGGATAACGTAGTGGAGGAATTGAAGACATTTGACGTCATGGCGGGTCGGGGAACGGACTTTGTTATGCGAATGGGTTACCTTGAATTACATGAATATTTAAATGAGGCTGGGTTGCCTTTCCTTCCAGAGGAGAATGGGACAGAATTACGTATGCGGACAATGGCGTATATTGGTAATTTGATGGGAGTCGGAGCAACCGCGTACGACCAATGTGTACCCTTGGTATTTAGGCCGTTAACTGGGGTTCAGTCGCAGGGTGTCTACCCAAGCCATCCAACTAAATTCAGTGACTTTTTCGGTGACCTATGGGGACATTAAAAAAGCTCTTGTGACCTATGTATTAACATCTAGTAATAACTTAAAATGTCACCACAGTTGCAAAATTTAACTATTTACAAGAACTAAAAAACAATGATTATATATATTTTCTAAGTTTTTTTCACGCTCTCTAAATTTGAAGGAGTTTCTCTCTTTTTTTTTTTTAACCCTAACATCTTGATAACGTGTGCTGCTCTCTTCAACCATAAAGTAGTGATTTTACCAATATACTCACTGGAACCCTCAAAAATTTCAAAAATACAAAAATAATAAATAAAAAAAAGTTAAAGCCATTAAAAAAAAGTGACTGCGCACACTGGAGAGCAATGTTCAGCTTGTGAGCACTACTACATTACACAGTTTGTCCACCCTCATTTCTTTATAATAATGCAAAAGCTTACTCTTCGTAGATAACAAGGCAGTAACAGCTAGAGTTACATTCTTGTCTTACTGCTGGTAGATGGAATCTCACCACCCCCCACACATGACAGCTAGAGTTACATGATTGTTTCATGGCCAGCAGATGACCGCCCCCCTCCTTTTTTTCACTCGCTAGCATTACACTTTCTCAGTGTAGGAAACAACTTGCAACGCCTTTCCTGGAAACTGTCAATATCTTCACTTCCTTAGCTAAAAATGCCCAGTAGACATGCAACTTGTAACCCTCCCCTTCTCCGAGCCATTATCAGCCCACTTTCACGAATATATTAATGTCGGTAAAGAAAATCTCTATTATGAAATCTCTATCACCTTGCGCGCAACATGATTTTTCGTACCCCGCCTCTATCCCCACCCAACCATTGAAAATGACAAATAACCACATGTCTTGCATGTTATTTTTAGAGTTTTGATAGTTTTTTAGTTTATTGTAGTTTCCTGGTTAAATGAGTAACTTCTTGTGTTGCAATATCCTACTAGGATTTCTGGTGACGCCGCTCATCAACCACTTCATGGAATTAATCCGTTATGAAGGTGACTGATGCACGTTTGCCTTTGTCTGCTTAGAGTACTGAGCCGTAGCGGAGTGTGTGGGTGTATGTATGACTAATAGGGAAGTGAAGGCATGACAAAAAAAGAGGGAGATGCGTTATGCATGAATAATAAAACTATTACGTAGCTGTTAGGTCATTCCCATGAATTCAGGAAGTTGGGTTATTGTTTGACGCAGTTTCACTTTCAGATCCATCATATTGCTGGGAAAGACAACGTGGTGGCGGACACCTTGTCGAGGATGTTTTTGGAGGAAGACTTCGAACCCGATGTTGTGGAACCAATGTCTTCTTGTACTGTATTTTCATGCATGCCTAATATCTTCACTGGCCTTAGGGCAGGTCAGGAACAAGATGAGGAGTGTAGAGAATGGGAACGTCGGGTTGCTTCATTACCAGTAACACCGTTGAACGTTTCAACCGGAATTTGAAGACGGCTCTCATGGCTTTATATCATGCAGGCCATGCAGTGTGGGATGAGGATATCAATCTGATTATAATCGTATTCAACTCCTCAGTCCATGGAGTCACAAAAACAACTCCAGCTAGGGTCTTCCTCAGGCGTGATTTAATCCACCCACTGTTGAATGTGCGGGGTATTCCGTTGCCATTGCTGCCCTTGACTGATGCACAATAGGAATTGCTGTCTCATGAGGTAGCAGGAAACTTGGAGAGCGCTTAGCATCAGGTGCAGGCTACGGTTCATGCTGGTCTAGCTCCTGCAAATTTGGCGGTGCGTGACATGGTTTATTGCTGTACGTATGTGTTGGATTTTCATTCGGCTGCTACAACTAGCAAATTGCAACTGCCCTTCGTGGGGCCGCTCAGAGCGCAGAGGATACTGGGTCTTAATACCTTGCTTCTTCAAGACCCGGAATCAGGGAAGGTGGTACGAAAAACCTACGTATCACATGTGAAATTAGTTCCACGGAAAGACCCTGATGATTGATGTGATGTGTTAGTTGTTCCAGTTTCTGCAGATATTGAGCTCCAAGATCGGCCTCTCAAGACCGTTGGAGCGGGCCTTCCCAGTGTTGCCCGGTGTTTCTTTGTGGTGTTTTGTGTGTATTGTTACCGGCATTTTGTGTAGTGTTTGTGAGTTCTTTGTTATGTGTTTTGTGGTAGACGGTAGATGTAACTATAAAGGTTAATTGTAGAAGATGGAGATTAGGATATAGTAGTTAGATTGAAAATAGTTAAGGTTAGTTTACTAACATGAAGTGAGTGAGTGGAAATTAAATGAAGTGGGGTAGGCTTAGTTATTTAGAAATAAGGAAAGAATTAGATAACTTGTAGATAGTTAAGATGTGCTCTTAACTGTAAGTTTGGAAAGGTTACGTTTAGTAATTATTTTTTATAATCAATTGAAACGGCCAGGTTTTATTATTGATGAAGCCATTTATTTTACTGAGATATTTATATTGTTGACTGATTATTTGATTCATGAAGCTATTTATATTGTTGAATGATTGATTCATGAAGCAATTAATATTGTTGAGCTACATATATTGTCGAATTAGTGAGTTATACAGTAATATATTGGTATTTTTTATGGTTTATACGGGTCATATTGTGTTGCGGCAGACCCGTCAAGAGATCTATTGGTCAGTTTGTGAACGTGTACCAGTAATGGAGTGATGTGTTACATCATGTTTGTGTAACAATTTTACAGGGTAGCGATGTCAAGGCACTTGTACTTGGACAGCACTTCCCGCCTGAAGAGGACATACCTAGGAACCTAGTGACTACGCATTTTGTGCCCCCTGAACTATCTATGCTATAACCTATGTGCCCCGTATTGGTGAAGAAGACTGGACTATGTGTTTCACGACGTAGTGCATTTGAACTGTAGCGCGTGCACGCCTCACCGCATCGTACATCTTCGGGTCTCCTCGACAGTCATCATGTCCCCTCCCTTCGGCCGACATACCTCCCCTTCCCCTCCCCTACCGCTACCTACACTCCAGCCTTCGCTTGTGATATCGCTTTTGGTTCTGCTCCCGACCAGCTAGGTTCTACCTGTCCACTCTCACCTCTACGCTCGTGCGGCAAGTTTTGGTAAGTATTATTTTGCATTTGTTCTTTTGCAATATGATTAACTGATCCGCAGTTTTGTTCTAAGCTTGAATTAACTTTGTAACT
Source organism: Medauroidea extradentata (assembly GCA_003012365.1). Taxonomy (NCBI): domain Eukaryota; kingdom Metazoa; phylum Arthropoda; class Insecta; order Phasmatodea; family Phasmatidae; genus Medauroidea; species Medauroidea extradentata. The sequence continues at coordinate 68,059 of PNEQ01122267.1, forward strand.
TTCATGTTTTGTTGTATTACTTTTACTGTCTTTCCCTCTTTATAATTCTTGCGCTGTTCGGACGTCGATGTGGAGAGTGGAATGGAGTCGAGTCTCTGGTTCTTTAATAATTAAATACAAATTACTTACCTAGTCTGGGAGGACGATTTTGGTTAAGGCTGTTGTGCCCGCAACATATTTTGTATTCTCAAACTTGTATTTTGTATTCTGCTACTGTGACCTACTGTGTATAATGTCTGCATAATAAACCGCCCAATTTGATTCATCCAATTTTCTGTCATTGTAGTGTCGCATCCCTGTGTTGTCCATATGTACGTTTTAGTGTGTTGTTTTAAGTGTTCAGGCCAAGGTTTTGTATTACTCCACTCTCGGATTAGTCCATGATTGTCAGGCTTAGACTTTGATTAGGATTTTAGCCTGGCTGTCCATGCCCAGTGGGGCACACACTTGCTGTAATATTCTTATTTGGTTTCATGTGGCATTTCCAGTAACCTTTCCTTGGTTTTGCACATTCAGCCGGCGGATTGGCAGTAGCATCTCCTTCCTGGCTGAGGTCTGCTTCGAAGAGTTGTTCCAACCCGGTGGCGGTTGTGGCCTGTGAGGTTGGCGGTTGTGGCCTGTGAGGTTGGCGGTTGTGGCCTGTGAGAAGTTATTCTCATTTGAATGCTGTTCAGCTCCTCCGTCTTATGTGGTGATGCCAATACTCAGGTGGGACTTGTCTTTTCAACTTCAATGAGTAAAAGAGGATAAAGGGGGGGGGGAGAAGTTGTGATATGCAGTCACCTGAGGAGTGTATGAACATGGACAATGTGTGAAGTTTCAAGTTCCTGCCATGAACTATAGTTATCTACGTCGCCACCGTATGTGCTGCTGTCCTTATGGTCTTCCGCTGTTTCTTTCTTTCCTTAGTCACGTGTGTATGCGCACCCTTATCCCTCCCTACATCTCTTCCGCTGCGATCCTTTGCTATCTGCGGGGCTCCGCCGGCCAGTCGCTTGAGTGGCTTGGGCGGGCTCACAACAGTCTTTAGTTGTTGCCAGCTGGAATGATGGTAAGTCTACTAAGCCATTGGACGTGAACTTTTCTGCCTCTGGTAGAACCCCTCCCCCATCCGTTTCTGTGAATTATTTGTAATCATCAATGCAATTTGTCTTGACTTGTTACCCATGTAAAACTGAATTTAGTGCAATACAGGAACTATTCAGAGTCAGAGTTTCACTGGTAATGAACGTAGATCCTCGCCTGTTCCCCTGTGATGTCAGCTGTATCTACCTCCCCTTCCCCATTTGTCGTTTGACTCCCCCTTACTGCTTTGTATTGTGTCTGGGTGTGGTTTGAAGACTGCACTTGGTACAGCACCACATACTATTCACTGATGTAGTTGCCATAGTTCATATAGCATTCCATTTAACCTCAGCTAGCACCCATTTGCCGAATTTCCCATTAAGCATTTGCTGTCTGCTTAACTTATTACTTTATTGTCTTTGAGATGTTTTTGTATGTAAAATGCTCAGTTGTGGTTACCTTGTGAACAGACTATGTGGTCATACTCACATATTGTAATCACTGTCGCAGCAAATTGGATAAATTCTTTGGGGCTAAAATGTTCACTACTATTGTTAATCACCATTTTTAATATGTTGTTCAAATCAATTTATCACATTTTCAAGCAGTTTCAATCCATTAAGTGCCTAACACCTTGCACCACAAGGTTGGGGTTGAGTGCTAGCTCATGCTTCTCAGGCTATTCAGTTCAATTAGATTGTTATTCTTGTGTTTTATAATTTTCTTGAAGGGTCTGTGCATTTGTTCGAGTTGTATTTTGTAATTTCTTGAGAGTCTGCACGCATGTAACCTAACCTAGCAGTCACACCACCCTACCACTGCACACAGTCATCATTAAGGTTTATAGAGATATCTGCAGTGTTCACTTTCATATCTTGAGCACTTTTAAAGATAACTTAATCGTCATGCACTCCAGTTTCATTACTTAACATCTGAATAGTAGCACTGGCTCACAGCACACTCATGTGGGAACTACCTCATGTTAAGCGCACATTTCATTTGATAAGTAGCATAACAATATACAATGTAATCCACACTTCTGTCATGCTTCACACACCTGGGAGTAAGCACCAAAAACATTGAATTTATCACCAAATTTACCCTTGCACGTCCACATCCCCCTACCTATGCCCGACTCCTGGGTGAATGTGAAAGTCACCTTAGTGCTTGCGAGCCCCTGCCCCATAGGAGCTGCAGTTTTGTGTGCTGTAGGCACCTTCAATTTCAAGGTATCCAGATCACATCCCTGGAATGGGTTTCATTACCATAACCCCAAGGCACGTCAGAACATGTTTTCAGGTCGATTCATCGCAAGCACATGTATCAGATGTTGAATAAATGGCAGACACTACGGTGAATGAGACAGCTCCTTACAGCAGTGTCGACCTGTGTTCATTTAATTAGGCTGTAACGTGTGTAAACTGCCAGTATCAATCAGTCCACCAAGGTGCATCAACCAACGCTGTGAGTAAGACAACACCAGTACACAAACTTATCACCACACCCTGAGAACCAGTGTCTCAAGCAACAATACCAAGGGAATATTGGTGGTGCCTAAAAAACCACTCTCTCACTGCCCACCAGACAGCATCAAGGCAATAAAAATTTTAATATAATACTATAGATAAAATCTTCATCAGGCATCTAAAAAATGTACTTCTGAAAAAGAATCACAATTATGCTACAAAATTAAATGAAGTGAAGAAATTTCACTAAACAACAGCAAGTTGACACAAGAACCTAAGTATCACTGAGATATTTACTTTTACAGTCAAAGAAACAAAATAAATACAAGTACTATAAGAGAAATATCTTGACGAGAAGTATAAAACACTAGCTGTTTGATAATGTGATGAGCCTGCTGGTTTAGTAATACTGGTTACACATTGTCACAACATTTTCCCCCTTTAATGTTTTAAGCCATCCATATTAATTAGCCTGAATGAATAAAATACAATATAAAGATAAAAGTTTGATATGAAATTTAACATCAAACTATATAACTATACAATGTAATTTTAATAATCTCAATTTATTTGAAAGAGGCTTAGCTGATTCCTTAAAATAAGGCTACATACAACTCAACAACCAATTTACACTGTTTAAAAATTATCAGAATAATTGTGCTTTTCATATCTGTGTGTAGAGGGCACATACGACAGAAGTTAATTTGGTAACAACACCTTGCAATGACAGTTGGTGAAGTTAGATAGATAATGGGTGTTCACAAATTGTCTTGAGAAATGTTTTAAGAAAAAGTTGCGTAATTTAAGAAAGAAACAAATTGATTTTAGATACTAAACTCTGCTGTTCATAAATTAAGTAAGCATTTTTTTTATGTATGGCTTAGTGAGTTAAAAATTAACTAATAGTACTGAAGTTAATTTTTTTCTCACAGTTCTCTACCCAACTTCAGGCAAGTGCTAACGTGGTTTTTAATTAAACACATTTTAATTTCTTCTTCTTGCTCATTAAATAAAATTGTACATTAATTACTATCAGCAGTTATGTAATAATTAAAATTTCTAATACTGAGAATAGAATTTCCTTTGAATTTTAAATCTTCCATAAGTGGTTATGTTAATTCACCATGTACGTGTGTAGGTAGTCTGAGAGAAGAGTACAAACGTATTGTGCACACTGCAGACTTGCAGCATTGTAGCATTACAAAGTAAAAATACCTGGTATTCGTTAGGTAAAACAAACAAAAAAATTGTGTCACTAAACAAACAAAGGAATTTTTAAAATATATCTTGCAAAATGCTTTTCAAAAAATTGGATGATTACATGCACTTGGGCATTTATACACTGGCTGCTACTGCTTGCTTGAAAGCTGCAGAAACTGTACAAATATTCAATGTCAATCCATCTCCCTTACAAACAACAAAAATCTACATCCATGTTTATGTGGAACAATACAGTTTATTTACAATGATACTCAACTCAGTTGTTTAGGGTTAAAAAAATTTAAAAGTCACAGCATAAGCCCATAAAAACAAGCATGTGCTTTAAGAAGTGAGATATCAAAATACTTCACATCTTCTGCAATTCATACCAACCTTGGGTATTGTACATTATACTAAAATTACTATTTTGACAGTAAGTTGTCTTTAATACAAGTAATAAATAAAGCAGTGCCAAGAAAAAGTGTGTCTAATGTCAAGTTCCCACATTATTCAAGTTGTATTGAAGTTAAAACACAAAATAAAATAGGATTTTACTGTAATACAATAAGTTAAAATAAATTATAGGAAAAATAATTTGATCATGTAAAAAGGGCTCCTGTATGCATTAAGCATCTTGGTGCAATCTGTGGTACCGTGTCTTCTCTGGGTTGTATAGGCACCAGTACATCAGGCTGCCTAGCAGCAACATTATCAGACAAGTTCCCAGCATTGCAGAAGCAATAATAACTGAAACAAAGAGGGCATTATCCAAAATAATTATGAAAATAGAAAAAAATGTTATCTTGAGATAATAATGAATATGGAGAATATAATATTAAGAACACTAAATTTAAATGTAACTACATTTTATCAATTTTATCAATTTTATCAATGTAGAATAGATCACACACTGGCTGCAGTACTCTTCTCTTACTACTTTTTAAAATAAAAGTTATTTATTCATACATAATAAATTGCCCCTGAACAGTTGGAAGGCTTTGATAGGGGTACACTTATGAACGAACACACACACATATACATACATACATACATACATACATACATACATACAAACAATACATTAACAAAAGACAACACCATAGCAGACAGACTACAGAGGAGGGAAAAATATTTACTCAATTATACATTTAATTTTACTAAAGATTAAAAGGAACTAAAGTACTTGGCTCCAATGAGAGCTGTGTACAGCCAAGAAAGGTGATGGGAATAGCATCCTTGCACTCATATGATTACACTTTAACTTAGTAACATAAATTGAGTGATGCTTAAAGGTAGAGAGATAGTTTGTTAGTTTGTAGCAGTTTTGATTTTGAGGTGTTAAACTATTTGTCATATCTGTTGTAAATTTTAGGTATTCTATAAAGTATGTCATTGGATTTTGTGAATGAACATGTTATACATTTAAATCTCATTCTCACTATACAGTTCAATTTCTTAGCTTAGGGGCATAACTATGGCTAAGTTGAAATGAAAGGTAGAGTAAACAAAAATTAACCATTTTATTTACAGCACAGTAGAATGGCCTCAAGTGAAACTAGATAGAGGAGAAAGTATAGGAAGAGAGAATTTAAGAAGGATATAGGGAAAAGGACTCGCACAGCTCTGAAACCATAACCACTTGTCGACTGTGTGTTCCCTCATGTTCGGAGCCCTGACCATAATTCTCGCCCCTTCTATACGTCATTTCACCACTCTACAGTGATTGGCTGAAAAAGAGGTTTGTGGGTGGAGTCCCGCTTTGATTGCTGCAACACTCAAAATTCACTTATAACCATGTGTTAATGGACCATGTATCTGGTATGGTAATTTTTAAGGCAATATTATTTTAAATTTCAATGGTAAGAAATGCATTAAATACATTTCTGTGAAATGGGTCATACTATCTAGATTTTTTTTATGTAAGAGAATCTGTGGCAGTTAGGTTATTCAAAATTATGAAGCATTATTCAAATTTAAAGAAAATTAAAATTATATATTTGTGCAGACTGTGGAATCTGGATTAGAGGCAGTGTAGGTAATGAATTTGACTACAACACGTTGGATGTTGATGACCGTAAAAACGTGATATGATGGTGAAAATACATCTGTAAGTAAAGGCAAATACTGAGGTATTTAACAAAATAAAATTTTTCTAGCATTGTTAAGTATGTAATTATAGTTAATTAGGTTTCTTTTACTGATGAAAGTGATATAGTGGGTTTTGTATAAGTTAAACTTCATTTTGTTTTGAGTACACTGGGTGTTTATTCAATAAATGTAATCTTATAGAAGTTGACAGTCTGTTGGAAATTTAATGGTGAAGGAAAGTTTAAGGTCATCAGCAAAGAGAATTTTTTAGAGTGGTAGATTACCTGTGTTATGTCATTGATAAACATTATAAATAATAACAGTGGTAGCACAGAACTGCTCCAAAGGGAGACTCTGGAAGTAATTTAAAATTTAGAGGATTATATTTCATGCATTTTAACTGAGAAGTATCTTTGGACAGGTAACAGAGCCATTTTAATATGCTGTACTTAACATTTAAGTCCAGTGGTTTTGATATTTTTAATCAGAATACAGTGATATTGTTGGTATTGGAAAAAATTATATGCCAGTTATGAGCAACAACATTGTTTGATCAGCCTCTGCTGCTTACTATACTGTACAAATTAGTAGCCATACAACAAAAAACTGACTCAGAGAAAACAGGCGAAACAAATATGGCAGTACACACTCATATGTTTGGGATGAGTAGAGGGTTGGTTGAGTTTTCACGCCAAAAGAAAATGTTGAAGGCACCACAATGGCCAAAGATTTAATGGTAATGGCACGGTACATGGAAAGAAGTGAAATGGGGAGGGGGGGGCAGTTGATGGTGTAGCAACGTCGGACAACAAAAGTGTGCTTCACATGAAACACTAGTACATCTAAAGGACTGAATCTGAGAGGAGTTATTACCTTACATGGACAATAAATTTTGGAATTCACATGCCCAGAACAGAGAAAATAAAAATAAAAATAGATCCTGTATAAAATACAGACAAAATTATCTTGCCAATACTTTTGTAGAGATGAGGGTTATTATAACCAATGTCAACAGCCTGACATAAGTTTAGAACCATTAATTTAATTCTTCATATTGCATTTCCATCCAGTTCTGAGCCATGTTTAAAGTTTCACACATGTAACTTATCAGGCGGATACTTTAAATTGATTGCAAACTTTGTACAGAACAGTCAAACAGACAGACAAGAAAGTAAGTTAGTAAAAATGTTGTAATGTAATGTGTATAGTTCATCAAGAAGTAGTGAACTGACTGCACAAAAATTTTGTACCAAACAGACATACAAAGAGACAAAACTGTGAGTAACTAAAAATGTAAAAAAAAACTAACCACAGACACCGCTGATGCAGGCTACATTTGTACTTTGTGAGAAATATAGTGTCTAGACAACTGTCAACGAATATCTTGTGCATAACTATAACAAACCTACGTAGCCCAGCAGAGGTACAACACAGTCACTGAACAATCAGAAAATGGCACAAGCCTGTAACGGCCAATCTCACACATAACCTCTCAAAATACTCACATCTCACTTCCAAAAACTATTCCAACTTCTCCCTTATACAGACAAAACTATGCAAAATATTTTAGAACAATCTAAGAAAATTTATACCACACCTGTAAACTGTAAATTTGAGAAACGACGCACAACACCAAACTTATTTCCTCAATCCGCTTACCCCTTAGAATTAATTCTGAAAATCAATTTACATACAGCTACTATAAAAAAAAACAGAATGTTACGCTGTAATTGTCACAACTGATAGGCATCCGATACATATGTTTTCAATCTGATAACACATGGCAACATACAGTACATATAGATCTAAATGCTTTGTATACTAAAAATATTTGGATACCTATGAAAGGTATTTAGTCAATTTCAGAGTATTGTTTTTGAAGTGGTACTTTGCATATAATATATCAGAATCAATTTTCTAGCTTGTTAGTTTTAACTTTTTAATGCATAAAATTTCCATATGAAACTATAATCTTTCCTCTGCTCCCCCTCCCATACATACACATATATATATATATATATATTACAAAAACCAAAATTAAATCCTACAACACAAAATAATATTCATTTATAGGTTATTTGGGATAATGTTAACACATTTGAAATCCTAGTTATTGATTTCCTTTCAGAAAATTTACAATTTCCTGCCACTATTTAATAAAAACCAAACAACCTAAATAACACTCAAAATGTACTGATTCAACAGTTTACATCTGAAATCACAATAAAGAATATTTCTTAACTAATATTATTATAGACAGAGCTATCTTTGAAAGTGCTCATTTTATTGTGTACCACCTATACTATGTTTACCAATAATTGCACAGCATGATGAATAAATATTCTGAAAATAGATTGCATGAAAAATTTTTTAAAAAAGAAAACATATATGAAAGGAAAATAGCTTTAACATGTTTATAGTTTAACAAACTATGTAAAAAAATCCACAAAAACAGTATCATGCAATTATTATACATTCACATATAAAAACAGAAAAATTATTTTGAAAAAATCAATGAAAGTATTGAAAGTTTTTAAATTATCACTTATTGACTTATTCAATATTTTAGAAGCCATTAAGAACATTAACATATTATCAAACTCACATAACCAGCGATAGCATACATATGCAAAAAATCTGTGCCTTGAAAATATATTAAAATTTCAATCAGACTGTTAGCACCTGGGTGCCTTGAGTGGGACTGATCCCTCTCAGATTGAATTCATGGAATTTCTTATAAATCAGAAAATAGAGAAATTTCTTAAACTTTTTCAAGCTGATAAGGCATAGTTTATAATTACATTAACTTTAAGAAATCCATACATAATGGTTTCTATTAAATTTGTGGCCACTGTAGCTGCTCCCTAAATAAATAACTTTTTTATTGTCAGCTGCTTCCCATCGCAACATAATGAAGATATTAAATTTGTATCTGTGTCCTGTCGTACCAAAAATGTTGATATATCCAATGAAACAGAAGTTATCGAGAAGCGGATAAATCAGAGGCAGTAGGGATCAGTACTCCTTAAACTCATTTATACACACTGACTACAATAAAGTAGGTGATTTGCCAAAATGAAGTTATCGAAAATGTTAGTTTACAGTACAGTCTAAACTAAGTTTTTAAACCCTTTAAACTGCTCACCACTTAACTGGTATCCCATATCCCCAGTGCTGACATATTTGATGCTGCATGATCAAATTGCACACTGTTCATAAGATGTTTTGTATACAATCTGTTGACAGGAAAAGGAACTTAAAAAATGTAATCGAAGGCGACAATAGATAGCACTCACGTTGTCAACTACAGCATACAAACAAACTTTTCTTTTAACTGAGTTATCCCAATGGCAGAATTCATGTGCACAGGAATGCACATTGAGATGACTTGATCATAAGCAGTCAAAGGGTTAAAACTTTGTTGAGTGCAACCAATAAAAATGATTGAAGATACCATACCAATGCTAAGAGCATGATGAGGAGGATAACCACATTCCTTTACTTCTTCTGAGCTGTTGCATTCTTTATCCCAGTTCTTTGGAACATACATCTCAGTCAACTGAACAAATGTATCTAAGGGACAATACTGTTCACAACCAGGAACAGTCAAAATATAAGGATCTCCTGTTGTATTTCTATATTCCACCTATAAAAAAGAAGCAAATCAATGTTATAAAAAATACTGTACTTTTATTGAAAAAATGTACTTAACCTTTGCTAAAAAAAATTACTGTTTGAGAAAGTATCACACTTTTGTGAAAAAATGTAGGGTTTTTGTATTACTGCTAGTATACCAGGGAATTGTAGCAACAGTACCAGTGATGGTTGAAAGGGATCAGAAACATGAACACATACTGTAATCCACAAAATGAGGTAATAACTCATTTTCCCATGCTCAAACACAACTTAAAACTTTACTGAAAAAGACAGTAAAACATTTTATACCTGAACCAAAGATAGAAGAAGATGAAGAAGAAGAAGAAGAAGAAGAAGAAGAAGAAGAAGAAGAAGAAGAAGTCAAAGAAGAATACTAAGACACTAGGTTTCCACTCTTAGTTGCAAGTCTGCTGAAATCATCATTTCCACATGTTTTAAAAATCAATTATAATATCGAATCTGTAAACAAAGTAGGCCTAACATTATGTATAAAATGTGAAATGCTTCAGAAGACATTTGTGCAGTTTCTTCAAGGACATATTAGGCCTACATCACAAAACATAATAGTATTAACAATTCATATTTGGTGCATACCATGAAAAGATGCAATCATTACCATTCACGAAACAGAATTTTGTACTGCAAATACATGTGATCACACATATCACACACATGTGTAGAAATAAGGCGTAAACGTGTACTAGTCACCACCCTATAATATGGGATAGCACCTCACTAACGCTGACGGTAACAATTACACAGAACAAAGAACGTGGGTTGCGAATCCCTATTACTTGTGAGAATGCCAAAGCAAGGTTGAAACTCAATCCAAATAAAACAGGAACTCATAACCTCAAAAACTCAGTAAAGCTAAACAGTTAAGGATCAGCAAAAGCTGAAAGCAAGATCACGTACTGAAAATCCAATCATGAATAAAGGAACACAAGTTTAACTTCCAGCAAAAGATCGAAGTTCAGGGTTCAACCCCAACAGGGATTTATTCAAAATCGAAACAAACATAATAAATTAACGTAACCTTAAACATTTTACAAACTCAATAAATCACCAACATAAGTCAAAACATCAGATCTGAAAAAACCAAATACAAATATACACTAAACATTAATTTACCAACTGCTATTTAAAAATGTGCGAAAAGTATCAAGTTAATCTGAACTGTATGAATCAAAAGAAGCCCTAGTCGAAATTACCGGTGCTGAAAAGGGTGCAGCAAAAGACAAAGATAAATACAAATACTAAACAGTTACACTTCGGGGTCACACATCCCAAAATACACACATTAACCGTGGGGTGACATGCCCCAAAATACACACATAACCCACGGAGACACACGCCGCATGATACACACATGAACGACAGCATAACCTACCGAGTCCCCTATCTCGGTAGTATGCACACAATAACCATCACCCTTTGAACAGTCTCATAAAGCGGGCACACAAAGGTGCATGAAAAATATTTAACCACATTACTATTATTAATTTGAACCAAGTTCAATATTTGCAATAGTTTACTTTCTCTGCCAAATTGTAATCTTCAAAATTACATACCAACAGTTTTATACATGTATCTTTCTCTCTCTCCCTCCGTCTTTCTTTCTCTCCCTCCGTCTTTCTCTCTCTCTAATTACTGAACATTATAGAAGTTACAAAAAGTTAAACTGTAAGAGAACCAAACGCGAAAGTTAACTTTAATTTACTGACCAAGAGAGATAAATAACAAACAGCGAAAACACAAACATGACACTAAGACGTGGGCCATTATGCTACAGGACTTCAACTCAAGAAAAGCCCAAACAATAAACTATAGAAGGCGCCCAAAATTAATCAATTACAAGTACTGCAGCATAACAACCCATTCCACATTTACAATGATGAAAGACAAGAACAAAACTTAGGTCCTTCGTCCACCGAGGAAACCAAAACCAAGCGATCAGTTGCCAACGACCAAGCAACCAATTGCGCAACTGATCATGAGGCGACTAATCCTTTAAAAGTAATGGTTTCTCAAGTTGCATCGTTCACCGAGTCGACATTGACTATACCAGAGAGGAAACCAATCGCACACGACCAAACATGTTGATCGCCAGGCGTTAGTTGCTTAAAATTATTCACTGTGAGCAGACGTGCGTGCCTTTGTCATACTTTAAAAGGCCACGTTCACTCTCAAAATCAGAACAAAAGTTAAATATCAGTTTTGTATTGGAAGTAGAGAAGTATCACACGTCTCTACAACTACAGTTTATCAGATTATTCCAAACGTGATGATGTGGATCCTGCATGGCAGCAAATAACTAAAGCTTCTGTAGACACAGATTAGTAAAATGTGGCTATTTTTTGACTGTTCAAACTTTATTGAGGATTTTGCAAAAAATTGATGGTTAAAATTTTTTTTAATTTAACGAGTAAAATTTTCTTAGTTGGAAACATTATTGAAATAGCTAGGCCTACTATTTCTTGTATAAAGTTAGAAGCATTGTTGCATAAAATGCTATTGCTTTTGCTAAGAAACGATGCAAACAAAGATTCCCTATAGTGTTCAATTTATTTGCTAAATTATTTTAAGGCAAGGCTTCTTAAACGATTTCGTAAACACAATTAAAGGCGCACTGGATGTGGAGTGGGGCATTGGACGTGGAGTAGTGGTGTTGGACGTGGAGTGGGGTGTTGGACATGGAGTGGGGTGTTGGATGTGGAGTGGGGTGTTGGACATGAAGTTGTGAGTTGGACGTGAGGTGGGGTGTTGGATGTGAGGTGGGGTACTAGATGTGGAGTGGGGTGTTGGATTTGGAGTGAGTTATTAGGTGTGGAGTGGGTTATTGGATGTGAGTTGGGGTATAAGATGTGAGGTGGGATATTAGATGTGTAGTAGGATGAATGTGGGATGGGATATTGGATGTAGAGTGGCATATTGGATGTAAAGTGGGCAGTTTAATGTGGAGAGGGGTGTTGAACGTGGAGTGGGGTTTTGAACATGGAGTGAGGTTTTGAATGCAGAGTGGGGTGTTGGACGTGGAGTGGGGTGTTGGACGTGGAGTGGGGTGTTGGACGTGGAGTGGGGTGTTGGACGTGGAGTGGGG
>PNEQ01122268.1:0-19952 GCA_003012365.1 Medauroidea extradentata
AAAAAAAAAAAAAAAAAAAAAAAAAAAAAAAAAAAAAAAAAAAAAAAAAAAAAAAAAAAAAAAAAAAAAAAAAAAAAAAAAAAAAAAAAAAAAAAAAAAAAAAAAAAAAAAAAAAAAAAAAAAAAAAAAAAAAAAAAAAAAAAAAAAAAAAACATAAATAAATAAATAAATAAATGAAATAAATAAACAGAGTAAATGTACGATACCCAGTCAGAGCAACAATGAGGTACCAAAAATGCACTGTTTTAGATATGGCACATTGAGTTTGACAGTAAACGAAAATAATACATTTTGAAAAATACAAGGGTTTTGGATTTATGAATAGACCAGCAGGACAGAAAATGTTTCAAGGTTGACAACTATGTATCTATAGGTTACAATGCTGCTATCTCTTGCGACAGAATGACAGTGATGTATATGGAGAGTGAGACATTCAAATACAAACATGTATTGACCTAATCAGATTTGAAAACAACAAATATTGCAATGTGTGTTGACTTTTAATGAGAAAATGTTGATTTATTCAGTTTTGTCACCAAAATACATTTCACAATAGCCTTCCCTATGGTAAATATTCACTTCAGATCAAAATTCATTCCACCATCCTATTTAGTAGAAGTGGTTTATACAGATTTGGTCATAAACAAAATTTGAATTTTTTTTTTTTGGAGATATTGAGTTTTGAAAAGTTTATCCTTATATAATATACGTTACGTCGAATGGACGTTGAATCATGCTTGGAATGCTCAGGATATTAACCTGAACCAGGGTATAACATGCAGATCAGAACAGTAAAAGTAAGATAAGTAAAATATATCTGCAGAGCGCACTACATTGCTATGTTACAACACTGTGCATGTTAAATGTCATCGTACAACATTTTGCGATTCGCGTCGTGTGCTTATTATATTGTCGCCGGTGACAGGTGCAGCTAGCTGCCTCCCCCCCCCCCTTCCAATATAACCCTCTAGACACGCCTCGCCTGGTCGGTGTGAAGTGTTTCCAAGCGAGCGCCTGCCCGCCAGAGCGTGCACAAACACGTTTTGCGGACATTCGCCGCTGGCGCCGCCGGGCCGGTAGCACGATAATTCATCTCATGCTAGCGATAATTTAGCCCGCGTACCGTTATAAACGGTCTGTCTAGTTAGCAGCCATAATGTTGAAACAGGGGATCAAACTTTTAAAGAATAAACAGTTTCTCAATGGACGAATATTAATTATATATCTTGTGGTGTATGCAGTCATTGTATTCACATGTTGTGTACCGGTATATTTATTGCTTTGTGTGTGTGTGTGTGTGTGCGTGATATCTATTTCGGAATGTTCTCGCATTTATCACTGCAACCACCATCCACCAAGGCCTGCACGCTGAAATATCGTAACCATTGTGCACCACGGTCTGCACGCTGCAACATCGTAACCATCGAGCAACAGTTTCTACACGTTGAAACATCGTAACCATTGTGCACCATGGCCTGCACGCTGCATCATCGTAACCATCGAGCAACAGTTTCTGCACGCTGCAACATCGTAACCATCGATCAACAGTTTCTGCACGCTGCAACATCGTAACCATCGAGCAACAGTTTCTGCACGCTGAAACAACGTAACCATTGTGCACCACGGTCTGCACGCTGAAACGTCGTAACCATCAAACACCAGTTTCTACACGGTTAAATATCGTCGTAACCGTCAAACATATTTACAGAGTGAGGTGGCACAACGGTAACACGTTGGGCTCGCATTCGGGAGGACGCGGGTTCAATCTCTGGCTCCGGCCATCCTTATTTTGGTTTTCTATTGTCGCTCAAGGCTTTAGCTGGGATGGTTCTTAACGAAGGCCATGGCTGACTTCTCTCCCAGCTCCTGTCATTGTATCAAGTTGTGTGTTATTGTCGCTCATGACCTCGCTGTCATCGAGACGTTAAGTCCACTTAACGTACCATCAAGCACCAGTTTCTACACTCTAAAACATCGTTACAATCATGCACCAGGGCCTATAAACCGACAAGTGTGTGAAGACAAATTGGGGGTCTCTGTAATCTGATTTGTGCGACTTTATAAATAGTATGTAAGGGCGCGGTCTACCGCAATTTTCATCACCATTTTTTATTTTTATTTGTACCAGATATATTTTTTTTTTATTTTAGACACAAATGTGACTAATTTGGCTACCATGAAATTTTTTATCTCTCATAGTTTTCGCGTAATGGCTTGTTAAAATCATATTTTGCATGTTTCCGTTTTGAGGACTACACTAAAACCAACTGATGTACCAAACTCAAAAAAATCACAGTGGATAAAGACATTGCAGGCTATTATGTCATGCTCATAAAATTAAAGGATAAAAATTATTTGTACTTTAAAAAAAATTCTGAAACTGAAAATAAAAAAATTTAAAAATTCATTAATTTTTTTAAATACAAATAATTGTTATTCTTAATTTTTATGAGCATGACAATGTAGCCTGCAATGACTTTATCCACTGTGATTTTTTTGTATATCAGTTGGTTTTAATGTAGAGTTGTCCTTAAAATAGAAACATGCATAATATCGCTTTAACAAGCCATTACGGGAAAACTATGACAGATAAAAAAATTTCATAAGAGCCAAATTTAGTCACATTTTGTGTCTAAAATAAGAAAAAAAATATCTGGTAGAAATAAAAAAATTGGTGATGAAAATTGCGGTAGACCGCGCCTTTAAGAGGGCGTGGTACATATTTCAACGCTAAAAGCATTCATCTATAACTGCAGGTTTCTTGAAGCCAATTTGCGAAAATTCAACAAAAGCAATCCTGGACAATAGTTTTAGCCAACGTTTTAAACAATATTGTTTCCAGTGTTACGTACTTCTGAGGCACAATCTCTGACGCCGGAACCTCGAGTATTTAAGTGCGGCGCAAGAGATCATCTGTAACGAATGAGTAATTCTGGATAAATATTTGTCATAAAGTTGGAAAATACCATTATTTAGGATTGTCATTGAGTATTTTATCCATATTGGCTTCGAAAAAAGCGTAGAAATTAGTTGATGCTGTCAGCGTTTATTTATCTACCGCGCAATCTTAAGGTTAAGTCGTAATCTTATTGTTAATGTGATAAAATCCGTTCGAAGCAAATTTTGTTCTGGCCCTACGTAATTTAACCATGAGTGTTCTGATAAAAGGGATTTTATAAATATTATCTGCTATATGTGTTAAAATTTTTTTAAAATTACATCTTAGATACAAACAATTAAAAATGGAAAACAGGCGAAAGAAATTCCTTTTGTCTCAGTATTCTTCCAGTAATCGCACATAGAGTACGCTTTATTACAAATACAATATTTCTTTAGAATTGACACTTTAAGAAGTACTTTAATCCTAGTTTATTGATTTCTCATTTAATATCTGCGGCTTGGTATACGGAGATAACATATTTTGTGGCAGATAGTAAACATTATGTTAGTAATAACCATTTCAAATTAATATTTGTTTTCACCGAACAACTATATCATTGTCGATATACAAAATAATTGTGTGCACAATAATAATTTTGTTTTTAACACATAGGAAGGAACCACTTACTACAAAAAATGCTATTTCAGTGTAGGTAGATACCTAAACAGTGCGATAGTTTCATTTTGCTAGCGGGAAGTACTGTAGTAATTTTCCACGCAGCACGTTGAGTAACTATCATTGCTAAAACCAAGTGTTTGGGTTCAGAGACCTAACAGACAGGGACTAGACGATTTCGCTAATTGATTTCAAGACAAGCTGGAATTCAATCTCATATGATAAATGCGGCCGCGGTTGACGCAGCGGCCAGAACTCTCGCCTCCCACCAAGACGATCTGTGTTCGATTCCCGGCGTAGTCGGTCCTGCATTTTCACATGAGGGAGTCATGTCGGACTATGCCGCTGATCGGCGGGTTTTCATGGGGTTTTCCCGTTTACCCCATCCCTTAATTCCGGCGTTGCTCCACACTCACATCATTCAACCCTCATAAGCGCTAAAGACCTAGAAAATAAGTGTTGATCAAAATATTTTCAATCCTCAACAACGAATATAAGCCCGATTTTACTGGTTCTCAGATTCA
This sequence comes from Medauroidea extradentata, assembly GCA_003012365.1. Lineage (NCBI taxonomy): Eukaryota > Metazoa > Arthropoda > Insecta > Phasmatodea > Phasmatidae > Medauroidea > Medauroidea extradentata. The sequence continues at coordinate 4,081 of PNEQ01122268.1, forward strand.
TTGACGCGCCTTCGTTAATATGCCAATAATAAATGTGCAAGGTCGCACGCACTAATTAATTACCAGTTACCTGGTCTAACATTTGCCAGTGAACAAACAGGTAAGTCTGGCGGGTGCGGAGTATTAAAGCGTCTAGCCTACAGGTCGTTGAACCACATGCTATAAGGGTATCGAAAATTCGCGTTTAATTTTGGCCACGAGCAACAATACGAACAACTTAAAGTTCGGCTCACATTCCCGATTGACACCACCTGGAGAGCAGCAACTAAGTGTCCGCCCATTCAGGTGATACGACTGTGTCAACGAGCAGCCAATGAGCTGCTGTTATCTGCTTGACTACACAGATATTCTAGGAGTGTAGCTAACACCCAAGAATTTTCTCTGTCTTAATGTATAATTGTGAGTACAGATGACGGAATATCTTGAAAATGTTTGAAACCAGCGTTATTTTCCAAACCAGTGTAGCGCCCTTAGCTATGCATTATTGGAGGTCGGTTATATGGCGCGGCTGAGTTATTTCCAGGCGAATAAACCTTCAGTAACGGTTAGTGACAGTGGATTTCCGCGCAATGATTGTCGCAACATCGTGTTTCAATGTCTTACGGGCACATCTGCGACTTTGCTTCAAGGTCAATGATTGGTAGTTGGGATTCTACCCGCTAGTAATGTTAGAGCAGGGTCTCGGTAACCCTATTCTCAATGACACAGTCGAATGAGAAATAACTGTTCCAAGACAAGCTGCCAATAACCACGAAGCAGATCTGCGGATGTGAACGTACACTGTAAAAATGCTTGCTATAACTGCGTGGGAAGTTTTTAATCCATACGCCTTATGGGACAAATACAATATTTCAGGTCGCAAACAGAAGAAATAAATCAGTCATTCGAGAAACAACGTAAGTGAATTTTCTACCAATATTAGTTATGGGTGTTATATTTTTGTACAGAGTCACTTACGAGTGTAGCAAACTATTGAGTTCATTTCAGAAATACCATATTTCATTGATTACCTCTGAAGAAGGTTATAACACCCACGACTCATTTTGGTAGAAAATTGACTTAATGTCGTTTCTCAAAAGACTGATTCAAATAATTAGTACTGTTACTATCCAAATCTAGTGAAATATGAATTAATTTGACTTTTCCTTAAAAATGTGTAGCCTAGATTCTCTACCATAAATTTTATGAGAATAAATTTTACCATACATGAGTTTTAACACTCCTACTATACATCGGTGATATAAATTTACAAATATTTGTTTATGGTGTAGGAAATTTAAAAAAAAAATGCTTCAAAAACTTGTTTTACGAAAATACAGGATCCATAGTAATCGTGCACCAGAGTTACGATTAGCCCTGTCAAATGAGCCACACTAATACCGAATGAAGATCGTCGAACATTCTAAAGGCGGTTCGGTATAAAGAGAGCACTCAAGAAAGTCCTGCTAAATTTCTATTTTCTGCCAATTCGTATCTTTCCGCGCGTAATGTCTAACGACGAGAAAAGTCTAACCTCTCTGGACACGTCACTTGATGTTTGCGCTTGTAAGTTAAATTGTGTCGTCAGTATGAATCTATACAGTTTGATAAAAAAACATTATTAATTACATAGAATACAATGATGTCGATTTCGGTTGAATTTGTTTTTGTATGGTTGTATATAAATAGGAAAATAAGTGGAACTATATCGCGCAATTTCGCTGCAAACCAAACAAGCAGTAACACAGCTATTGTTAATGTTTAATTATATGTAGGTAGTAACAGCTAGTGACATTTTTTAAAGGCAAAATATTTAATGCTCACATTATCTCGAACGACCTATAGCAAGCTACACTGAAGCCTAGCAAACTGTTAATTTCCCTACGATAAACCAGCATGCCTAGCAAGTGAATGTTTCCTCGAGTCTGATGAAGGGCAGTCAGGTATCATTATTTCCGACACTCGACCAAGGCGCGTAAAAAAAATTGTGGTCCATTCACAAACGTAAACGAAGCTTTTCAATTTTTTTAAAATTCTAACTTTACTGAAATTAACTTCTGAAATTTTCCCATGCCTAGCATTTAAAATTATGAAAACATCAATTTTTTTGCGTTTCTTAAAATAGTTACGAGACTTTGGAAAATAGTTAACTCATTAATTCTCAGTTACACAAGCACGTACTGTGTTTGGTAAATGGACCGTAGTAAATACATATCATGTGAGAAAGGTAGATGAGGGTCAGGGTATCACATCCCAGACGTACACTTATAACTGGGTCGTAAGCATCGGCTTGTCCTGAAGGATGTCATGGAATGAAGCCTTACATTGAATGGGGAAGCGTAGGATTGGAATGGGAGGGAGAAGTGGGAGATCTCCGAGAAAACCCGCCGACCACACGATTCCCACATGTGAAAATTCGGGAACCGACCCCGCCGGAGATCGAACCCGGATCACCTTGTTGGAAGGCGAGTGCTCTAACCACTACTCCAGAGGTGGCCAACCCTATGCCCGTGGGTCAAATACTGGCCCGCCACTGCATTTTAAACGGCCCGCGATAAGCTGAAGCGTTTGCATAATATTTCAAAGTTACTTACACTGACACCAAAAATATTTAAATAATCGTTTTATGTTCGACAACGCTCCTTATATAAATACTGTGGAGACAATTCTCTAGTATACTACTATAAAACAGTACGTTAGCGTTGAGCTCATAAAATGTAGTCGACATGAAAGTTTTTTTATCGTGACCCGCGATATAATTTGGTTCGACATTTGGGCCATAATTTCGAAAAGGTTGGCTACCCCTGCACTACGCCAATTGCAGACTTCAAGAACCGTGGTGCTAATGCCTCTCGGGTCGTTTGTTTTCCTGACACAATAAACAATATTCCAAAGTAGACAGACAGTACGTTTGTACGTATAGCCGAAAATCGGGTTTCGGATACCAACAATTCGAATGGTTCCTCGTTGACATTTCTATACCAACGTGTGAAAATGTGTGTTTCGATTGCCTGTGTACAAATTATGTCGCGAATCAAGAGTCGAAGAACTATACGTGATTTTACTTTCTTTAAATGTGAATGCACTAACTTTCAGAGTGGCCTGGGTTCGATTCCAGGATCCACCCCGGAAAACCGAAACAAGGATGGCTAGGCCGGGTATTGAACCCGGGTCCTCCCGAATGCGAGATGCGAGTCCGTCGTCTCACCCCTGCGCCGCCTCGCGCTGTGTAGCAAGGAACTAGAAACTGGAAATGTTTACAGAGGCGCGAAAAAGATAAAATAAAAATAAAATGTTTTCAAAGTAACGGGAAAGAAGCACACTGTAATAAAAACTTCTTAAATAGTATAGGAGTTTTGAACACACACACAGTGTTGAACACTTACCACGCTTCATCTTGTAATTAGAACAAATGATGAGCGTCATTACTTTACAGTGTCTGATAACGCCAGTACTATTTTAACTGTTTACTGAAAAATATATAGGTTGTCCAGAAACAACCTCATTATAATCACACCACGTAAAACCTGGGCAGTATTGGTGACTACAATTTTTCGGCAAAATACTGTATATACCGTGGCTAGAGGTGACTGTATATCGCGAAAATGTTTTGTGCAAAAATGCCTTTGAAAACACTGTAGTTTCTTTCAACTTGTATGATTGGGCAACATACGTCTGACATAAAGTAGCTCTCTGCAGACCAATAACAGACATAAAATGTTACAATAGTGGTATTCTTATTGGCACAGTCAAATAGGGTAACAGCTCCGCGTACAAGAGAAATACCGTAATATTTTGATAAGCTTTGAAACCCAGCAAACAATCAAGTTTTCCCGCGATAAACCATCGTCTCTAACCACGACATTTTACATGCGCAATGTGACAACACTGCTTGCGCTCCACGTCCAGGTATTATTTCGTGTATGTTACATCAAGTAAAATGTAGAATAATGTTTTGACTGCTCAGTATTTTAACGTACACCCATAATTTGTAGTTGAGAACAGTTGTAGTAAGATAAGTAAGATATCTGTGGAGCGCCAGAGGAGACTAGCTATAATGCTATGATGCCATATTGTTAGGGACCATGGTTTTTCGCGAAAAGAGTTTTGCCCCACTTTGTTTCAATTGCCTTACGTACACAACTGCAATTCTGTTACATGATTATTGGCAACGTGTCGTTGTGAAGAGCCGTATAGCATTTGTCTGAGTCAATTACAATAAAATCTCTGTAACACCTCACGGCTGTGATTTGCCGGTAGAATCCCAAGGCTCGAGAGAGTTAAAATATCCAATCACTGACCACGAAGCAGAAATGCAGATGTGCACGTAAGGCACTGAAACAAAGTGGTGCGAAATTCTTTTCGCGAAAAACAGGGGTCTCTACATATTGTGCATATTAAATGTTATGGTACAGCATTTTTCCAGTAATATTTTCGTCTGCAATTACCCAACGATTTGCGTGGTGTTTTTGTTATGAGGTTGTTTCTGGACAATCGATATAGTATAGTGTCGCATAGGTAACAATTTTACCATGCCTACTTTCTAAACACCCGTACAGATTGGTGTGCTAAATTGACAGATAATGCAATGTTTTGACGGTGTAGGGACTCGACGTGTCGTGGCAGGCCGCAGAGAAGACACGTAGATGTGAAGGAGGTGCTAACAGGTTGGTAGGACGTGACTGTTGCAACACGAGGACAGTGACAGGAGAGGTGGCTGTGAGATACAAGGAGCTCAGCTGACGTGGATGTGCTCGTATAACAGACGAGGGGAAGCAGTTAGTCTCGTGCGCCACTTCCCCTGCCACTACAAGGCTTATACCGCCCGCCTCACACCAGACTACAAGGCGGAAAGTAACCTGCTACAATTAAGGGGGATACACAGACGAGAATTAGAGACCCGTATCTTAAATAACGTGAAGTAAATCACCCTTTAAGGTGTAGCCTCACCTAACGTGTTCAATTATTGTTTTTTTTAATCCTGAGAAAAAATAGTGAAATACGCGATTATAGCGTGATCTCTATATATCTTATGCTAGCTACGAACTTCACTAACAGAAATATGTTAAACATTTTAACATTGATCTTACATTTACTATATTTGTCATGTATTGCCGAAACTACATACGGCTGCTCTCTGTTAATGGTAACATTGTGAACTCGGTGTACAGATCGTTCCCAATTTTGTGAAGCCTGAAAATCGGTTTATCACGATGTTAAGGTATATTACGATATACGGTCGGCTTACCCTATACATTTGGCTACTTACCAATCTGAAGAAAACATTTTTAAGTCGCTAACTATTCAAAATTTTAAAAGTTAATATTTAAAAAAAGTTATGCTACATAATAAAAACAATTTTCTAACACATCTGTGTGGCGACTTCTACAACTATTGTAGCGTCAAAAAGAGTTTAGTGCCTGATCCAACTGCCAAGTTTACGACATATACGTATAGTGATTATTTATAAAACTTTAAACAATGATTCGACGGTTTTACAATTTCTGCTCCCTTTTAAGATAAAACAAATATTTTCGCAAAAACAACAAAATAAGGTAGTCTTTTTTATGTTGGTGCAAAAACACAAAAACTTTTTTTAACGGAATGTTTTGAAAATATTCACTACTACGAGCAGTTACACGACGTACAAAAATTTTTTTGCTTGATTTGGGCATATTTTCATAACTAAATAGGAGATTCTTTGGTTGCAGAAATCTGAAAACAATATGGCGTTTATTCTTACCAAAATAATTTACTAACTCTGATATATTTGTGACAAACCAGCGCAGGAAATTTTCGCTATGAAAATGATGTCGCTTTAAAAATATTTTCAGAGTTAACTGTAAAACGTCCGGACGTGTCCTAATGCAATTTACTCATAGTATGGACGCAATCTAATTTCACTCGTCTCATTCTTGAAACGACTCGGGTTGAAGTTAAGCTGTGTCCAGGCCTACCTGGAAAATGCCTACAGCCGCTTCTTGGTAAAGTACGGAGCTCCGCCCTGTTAATTTCCGCCTAGCAGTGGCTCATTACGAACTCCGCCCCGCTCAGCTCTCTCCAGTCACAACCAATATTTTCCAACTTCTTGATGGCGTCATTAACCCCGGCCACTTCCGTCTGGCACGCATCCTGTTGCTGCTGCTTCTTTTGTAATCGCGGCCACTCTGTTTAACAAGTCTTGAAGGGCATCCACATTTCGCCCATTGGATCCATTTCGCACCACATAGTCTATCGTTTTTAAGCGAGCATAACACCCACCCGTATACAACACCCCTAATACTTACCATCAGAAAATTTAAATATTAAACATACATATACGACACCCATGACAAAAAAATCTTCTGTATATGTAATAACATCACGCATAAAGCATAAAGACAAAGAACTGAGTCATCTAAATTATTTGTAAGAAATTTAAATTTTTCTGAAACGTTTTAAAGAGTGAATCTCATCTCGGTAGCATAAAAGTGGATCTTTGTTTTGAGAATAAAAAATTAAGTCTCGCGTATAAAAGCATCTCAACTTAATAGACTTTGTTTCTGGTAAAAAAAAAAATGTGTCTGTTACACATATGTAAATATGATTTTTTTCAAAATGTTTTCTAAATTTAAGACACTACATGACAGTTACAATTGCTAGAGCTGGTGATCGATCGCGTGGAAACACGACTGTTTGCAAAGTTTCAACGTACGTTCTGCACGTCGAAAGCCTTCTTTATTAAGCTAATGACATACGCCTGTACGTGAAATAGTTACCTTATTTGACAGAGTCAATGATATTCTGCTAGTGTAATATTTGACACCTGCGACTGGTCTTTAGACAGCTATGTCATTCCGGTCAGTAATCATCCAATCATGTAAATTGCAGGAAGACTACAGCGTTTTCAAGGGTACGCTGGGCCAAGAAATTTTCGCGATGAATTAATCACTTCTTATATGTTGTGTGGAATGAAAATGCGAGGAAAAGCTATGAGGAGGTGTTTTCCATTTTTTTGGTATATTAACACTTATTTGATCATAGTTCAAGGGTATTGAAACAACAGGCCAGAATAGCCTATAGAAACGTGTGCTGAGATAAAAAAAAAAGTCAGGGGTGTTATGCAGGTTGTTGCAAAATTTCATGTCAGTGTTTTGGTGGAACAATCCTTAGTATAGAGGAGCAAAAAATGTTCATGGACATAGACCCAAAAACGCACCCTTACTGTACTACATGCCTTATGACTTATAGTGCATAGCACGCGGGCTGGATCATTTAATGTGGAACACTACATCGGACAATACCTACTGTCCAACAAAATACGTCACGTCTGTTATGAAGCTGCCTATACGTAGAGACAGTAATTTCTGGTGAAAATAATTCTGCAACAACTTGTTTCAATGCCTTACGTGCAAACCAGCAACTCTGGTTCGTGCTTATTGGCACAAAAAAGGAGGGCAGAGGCGTGGCTCATTGGACTGCACCAACCAGAACAATGTTACGGCGACACCACACGTCCGTGATTAGCGGGTAGGACTACGAGACGATGAAAGTTAAAAACTTCCAATCACTCGCCATGAAGCAGAGAAACAGGTGTTCGCATGAGGCATTGAAACAAATAAATGCAGAATTATTTCACCAAAAATCACTGGCTCTACCTATAAGTTCTCCAATGGCAGTAACTTGATCCAGTCAGTACGCTATGCGCTCTACATCATGTATGCAGAAACGGCCCATTCTTTTGGGGCTATGTTGATATAATATGTTTTGTTCCTCTTGACGCGAGGATTGTGCCCCAATGTATTGACATGCAATTGGCAACATCCTGTACATAATTAGGTTCGTCAGATACTGCCCAACAAAATTTAAATCCATATCCTTTCTCGCGCCAGGACCTTAGGGATTCTTAATCCATGCTTTAAGGGGCTTCCGTAGATAGACTGCGTTTGTGTGTGTGTGACAAGAGCGGTAAGGTTTCCGTTGACCGACGTATGTAGTGTATTGTCGCCTCTCCGTGCAAGTCACTCAGTTGGCGTGCAGTGCTTCACTATTATACTTTTGCCTATGATGATACTTAAAGCCAGTGGCCACATTATTTTATTCGTGGGCAGCATAGTTCAAAGTCTAACACTTATTTCTATAGTCGTATTTTTCGAATCCGGTTGTTATTTTTACAGAAATGGCAGCCTGGAAAAGTCATTTTTGGCAATTTTAAAGAGCCCGTAAGTTATGTTTCTTATAAATGTGCCGAATTTTTAAAACTACAGCGACATAGTTTGAAGTATGTTTTCTTTTCGTATACATACAAATACAATACGTGTTGAATAGTTTCGTCAAAAAAGATGAGCTCGCAGCAACGCATTTGAAGCGCAGGTAGGGTGGTTCCTTAAACGTACACCGTAATTAACAACAGAAATTTGAATAACATCTTTTGCCAACGTTTCATATAATGTCTACGCAAATTAAACGAGTCGCCACGCACTATATGTGAACCTTACCGCAGCTCTGAATGCTGGCCGTTGACTTTCGATGCGCTTAAGGACGTTGGACCCGTAAAAATTCAACATTTTATATTTGTGCCAAACACTGTTCAACTTTTACACCAGATGACATGTAATTTCCCCGAATAAAAAAAAATTAGGGCCAATAGTTTTAGCATAATCACCTATCAAAGTCACAAAATGGCAGTTGCGGTGTAGCCAAAATAATAAAAAATAATTAACTTGCAGAAACAAGATAACTCATATCGATACATAATGATGTGAGCTACTTCAAGACACTTTTGTAGACACAAAGCGATATATTTTTGTATTTTTGAAAAAATGATGAAAATGAGTAAATTTTTGCATAATTTTGACTTTCGGCTACTACTGAAATATTCAAAACTAACTTTTGTCAAACATGTCATGAAATGCATTGATACACTGACGTTCAGTTCCCGTAATTTTGAATTCATTAGTTAATTACTTTTTTATTTTGGCTGCACCGTAATGGCCATTTCGCGACTTTGATGAGTGATTTTACAAAAACTATGGGGCCTAATTTTTTTTTATTTGGGGAAATGACATGTTATCTGATGTGCAAAAGTTGAACGGTGTTTGGCACAAATATAAAAAAAAAATGAAATTTTACGGGTCCAACGCCCTTAAGCGAGGTGACACTTCCTATCACAATATTTAAGCGATGGATGGAAGAGGTACGGTGAAGGAGCGAAACGAGCGAACATTTGGCAACGTCCGCCACGTTTTCCACTCTAGGAATGCCCCACACGTATCCGCCAGAAATCAAACTTGAAAGGCTAGCCACACGGCCACAAAAGCGCCACTGACGTAAAAAACAATTAAGGTTCTCTTCTAAGCAGACTGCATTTGTTCATGTGCGGCACAAAATCAGTGGAGTTCTAAGGTTCCCACTTGCAGGCGTATGTCATGCAGTGTCACTTATACGAGCAAACCACGCAGAGTATTACTGCTATTTATTTTGTTACATGGGACTGTGACCATACAATTTTATTTATGAATTTATGGTTAAAGACCCGAACATGTCTCGGGTTCAACGGCCAGCCGGCTAGACTCCACAGTCCTGTGTACACTATGTCCTCAGCTAATTGACTTAGGGACCCTTGTTTTTCGCGAAAAGAATTTCGCCCCAGTTTGTTTCAGTGCTTTGGCGCACATCTGAAATTCTGCTTCACAGTTATTGGCAGCGTGTCTATGTGAAGACCTGTATATCATTTGACAGAGCCAATTACAATAACGTTCCTGCAACACTACACGTCTGTGATTTGCCGCTAGAATCCTAAGGCTCGTGACAGCCAACATGGGTACACTCCATTTGACCTAAAGTCATATGACCTAAAATAGTTTTAGGCTGAATGCCTGTAAGCCAAGTGACTTTTAGGGCAAGTGACGTTTAGGGTAAGTGACGATTAGGGCAAGTGACTTTTAGGCTAAGTGACGTTTAGGGCAAGTGACGTTTAGGTCATGTGACGTTTAGGCCAAGTGACTTTTAGGACAAGTGACGTTTAGGCCAAGTGATGCTTAGGGCAAGTGACTGTAGGACTGTATTGAAATTTTAGGGCAAATGACTGTAGGGCAAACAGTTTTTAGGGCAAATGACGCACTTCGGCCAACATATCCAATTACTGACCACGAAGCAGAACTGCAGATGTGCACGTAAGGCACCGAAACAAAGTGAGGCAAAAGTCTTTTCGCGAAAAACAAGGGTCCCTACTAATTGTTCATTGTTCCAGTGAGTGGCCAGTTATACATATGACAAGGTAGCGCGCGTGTTTTCATGAAGCCTGCTATTGGCTCGCAGTCCGCAAGGACGAGTTTCATTAAATGTAACCCAATAGCACAAGGAACAAACGTGTACAGTAGTTTAAAGGCTAACGGCTTTGCATATGAATTCGCGAAATTTCCAGGTCTCTATTTATGGTTAATTTTACAACGCCTATTTATATTTTTTTTTTCGGACCCGGTTGCCATTTTTCGACAATCTGAAAAAGCCGGTTTTGGCCATTTTTAGAAACCAGAAAATCGTGTTTCCACTAAGCTATCCTAGACAGAAATGTTGTTTGAAGAGTGCGTTCTTTTCGTAGCTGTACAAATGTAAAGCACGTTAAGATGTTTTTTTCAAAGATGAATAGTTGCAACTCGATGCAATATGTTTGAAGCATAGATAAATATGACGCCTTCCTATGTGTTAGAGAGAAATGACGGAACTATAAGGGTTGCGTTGAAGCGCGCGTTAAATGCCACATCGGACTCTTAAAAATTTCCGTGAAATTCCGGATAAATTTACGGAAATGTCTGTTTAATTAACGGAAACATTATTTTGTAACACAGTTATACACAATTACGTTCCATTAATTAATCATATGTAAACCTCCGAGTATTAACTAAAAAATAACCATACGCATTATTGTGCCTGAATCATAATAAAGTCTCATAAATATGTGAGTTTCCATAAATGGAGCTAATTGCCTTCCATAAATTAACGGACATTTCTGGAGCATTTTTCCCCAGAACTTCTCCGAAAACAACAAAAAAAAATTGTTAACAGTGCTACCTTATGTTCGTAAAAGTTTTTAGCAATTGTTGTATGGTATTCCTTAGTCCTTAGTAACATACCAAAAATTCCACTGGCATTCGGTACCACTTGAAATACTCTCATGTACACCTACATAAATTTTAACGGAAATGTATCGTTAATAAACGGAAATAGTGTCCGTAAAAGTAAAATAGGGAAAAGTTTATAGTAAATATACACTACGGAATCATACGTAATATGTCCGTAAGTCTGCGGGTACCTGCACGGAATAAAATAGTTAATTTATGGGTTAGAGAGCTGTAAATATTACGGATATATTTGAATAACATCACCGGTAAATCTGTAAATCTGTACAAATACAATTGTAGCATTAAAGACACGTAAGTATGGCTCTGTTCCGTGTGTTGAAACTGTTTTACGGAAACTTCTGTTGGATTAGGAAATACGTTTCCGTGAATTCTCGGAGGTATCCGGAGAAATTTTTACCAGAAATTCCGTAAAAGTGTGCCAAGCTCTGAAATAGAGTGCAAGATTTCCGTCAATCCATTTTTACTACGGGAATTTAAGCGGTGGCCATAATTAAATTGGTGAAAAGTCTGAAGCAAAGTTCAGCGCACGTTTCCGAGCTTCGCATACATCCAGTTAGTATATTTTGAAGTACGACAGTCTGAAAAGGCCGTCATTAACTATGTTGGAGGGCTTAGAAGCAGTGATTTTAATGTCCATTGTGTTTTATCTGTCTGAAGTATGTTTTCTTTTCGTATATTGGCACAATGGGCATATGACAAACAGTTTCGTAAAAATATCGTATAGCTTTTAACTTTACAGCACATTTGAAGTGCGTGCAAGGCGGCGCCCTAAAACAAGCAATGGTAGAGGTCTCTTTTATGTTGCAGGTCTGGAAGTACTAACAGTGGTACCAGCACACGCATCAGATTAATCAACGTCTGTACAGGTTCATATATCTAAAATTATAATCATTTAACTATTTACGAATTAAGATTATAAATGGCTGTCAGCCAACATATTTTATTAATCTTCATTTGTATACTAACTTAAGTAATTAACGTATATTTCATAACACTACTTAAGTTTTTAATTTATAAAATTGCTATGGATTAGTTTAGTTCGTTGATAACGGAACGAATCATTTTCGTGTGGCGGATACTTGTTTAGTTTGGCAGTAGTGATGATTTGGCACTGTTTTGTATATTTTACTTCAGTTTTCAACGTACATTGATATTTTAGAGACTCTTCCTCATTCCGTCAAACAAGAGCAGCACCTAACAGAAATGTAAACTTGTTTAGACAGTAAAAATATTCACCCGCGAAATATTCGTTAACTAACACAATAGTCCCAAATTATCACTACTGCCAAATTAACCGAGTTTTTCCATCTTCCGTTTCATTTCAGTGTTTCGGTGTTTTGTTTGCTCATAATTAATTGCATTTTTTTCTGCTCGACAGTCAAAAAGTTTCTTTCTTAAATCGGATAGTGTATTTTGGTACTGGTGGATGTTATGCAATGTATATATTTTTCTTTACACATGATTACGTTATTGTGAACAAGTAACCGGTTTGCCGCTATGGCACCTTCGCAGTACGTGAGCGGTAAATATATAATTTTATGACGTTATGACAATATTTAAATTCTTGATACATAACTATAAAAATAAATAACCTCAGTGCGAAATTATTGTTGTTTATAAATTTAAATGAAGACGCAAGTTTTAGCCAAACCTTATGAGGGGAATAAATTCAAAAAATATCCGAGGAAATGAAACATATTTCACTGAGAGAAAAGAATTGTTGTAGGTATCATACCTCTGTTTAAAAAGGGACGATAATCCGATCTGGTTGTAAGTGCTATCTACATTGTTTCAGCGACAATGGCTTCTGGGGAAGGATCAAAATACTTTCTTTCTTCTACACAACAATTATTTCATCCACAGAATATATTTTTGTAGAAACAACACACTTACTATTGACAACCAAACTGAACTGCTGTCCCGGTTTTAACAAAATTATTGGGCCAACAACGCCTTTTTCTCAGGGTACATGTGTGCACAGTGTTTGTGAAATACTATCCGATATTCGAAAGCAGAAACCACCCAAACGTATTGGATAGATTTTAAATGTAACAATTTTTTTTGTAGCAGGAACTGTAAGGACCATTAATCTCGTGTTACCTCCATCAATGGTCTTGTGGGATGGACGGACAGGCTAACCAATGTTACATCAACCCTCTGGTAATGATGACAGCTCTCTCTGCAGGTTCATGTCCGCGACGATAGAGGACACTGGAAAGCCCTCAGGGAAGTTGGGAAGGGGGAGGAAAGGTGTTCGACACTGACAGTGATGTAGGCGAATGGCTGAAGTTCCATCAGCTGTTCTTGCAAAGTACCTGTCACACCGCCTCGTCCGTGTGCCAGCCATCTATTCTACCGAGGTAATAGAGGACATCCCGTTTGCGTCCAAACAACCTGAGCAAACAAATATGCTCTGCCCTTTAAAACGATCAAAATTTGCTTCAATTTTCCTTCAAATTTCTTGGATTTAGTTAATTAAACGCCATACGAGGATCCGATGCCTCAGTGAACCAATAAAATTTCTTTGAGTGTTTGCGAAATAAGTTTTCATTTAGGCATTAACATTTCAGCATTGGTTTACATAAACTATTTCATAGATAGAGTTTATTTATTCATACATACAGTTACATGTTTTAGGAAGGAAAAAACTCACTTGTTTCGCTATGACATCAGATCCTTCATAAGACGCCATGTTGTGATAACCGCAGATATTAAGTCGTTAAATGTATTTAATGCCTTGAATTTCTTCAAAAGTTATGTACAAAAGTACATGTTTACATGTATTAAATTCTCTTGAATAAAATTTTTTGATCACCGAAATAATGCTATTCAGACAATTGTAATGCAAATATCATATTAACTCGTTCCTAAAGCAAATTGAACAACATGAAAAATTAATACGAACAATATTTTCTGAAAGTTTTTTGTTTAACCAATTATTTATGTGTCGTGTAGGCTGAGTAGATAATTTTAAAATAACTACATTAGTTATTACGCGAATAATTTGGTTAAAAATTTTGTAATACGCATACAACGGGTCCTTTCAATGTTTATTGAATTAAATTCATCCAATCGTTGTGAAGGGGTAATATATTCAATAAATCCAATTTTAAAAAATTCAATTCAATAAATAGTAACCGCGTGAAAGGGCCTTTGGGGTACAAAGTTACCAAACGTAAAATTCTTTTGACAACGGAATTCTGAAGCAATCATTCCATTCGCTATTCACCAACGAAACATATTCAAGTTATTGATCTTCTCTACAAAAATATTACGCTGGTAGGTATAGGGTTACACGAAATTAAGACACAATTTTGAAGTGTTTCTTACAGGAAATAGTTTATCAACCAAATTTTCACTTTCGTCATTGCTGTGTGTGTTGGCGTGTGTGTGTGTGTGTGTGTGTGTGTGTGTGTGTGTGTGTGTGTGTGTGTGCTAGCAGTTACTTTACGGCTTCGCCCGCGTGTACTATAGAGAAGAGTAACTGACTTTTAATTACGTATTAATTGATGGTGTTACTATATTCTCTGTATATCTTTAAAACAACAAACACAAACAGCTCTATCCAGTTCACTTCGCTGAGCGTACTTTAATTGCAGAACATCTTTTTTTTTTTCATTCATCTTTATTTCTCTATAAAATAGCTGTCCGGCTGCTGCTTTGCCCGCGTGAAATTAATGCAAACAGTAACTCTGGATAAAATATATAATGAAGGCATTTAACAGCTAGATATTCAATAACAGTGAACTATAAATTGTCTTAGCTCAGTGTAAAGAGCGCGCGCAACATGCTCGTATGATGTCATAGTAATTCCCATCGGAAAGTCTTGCACGGGATACGAACCCGTAACCCCACCCCTCCCGCACCGCGAACTTTATACAATACCTGAGTGAATGTCCGTGATAATTCTTTCGTATGTACAGGCTACAGTCCAAAGAGGTTTTATTTATGAGTAGGTTGGCAAAAAGAAACAACTGTTGAATTATTTATCCATGATCATTCTCTTTTTTTTCGGGAGACTGTTATAATTTACTGCTTTTCACATCCTTTATTTTTGAATTACATAAAATCCTGAATTTGTTTGTAGACATTTACATAAGCTTCAGTTTTATCAAAAAATCATCTCGTTATCTTGACAAGTATAAGCGGTACAGATGATTATTTGAAAACACATAATATTTTTTAAACAGCTTTCAAGGACCTATTTCGAAAAATCCTGGAAATACTTTTTTTTATATTTACGTAAGATTTATTTTAAAGCAAAAACCATTTCAATGTTTCCACTGGTTTAGGAGATAAGTAGGATTAGTTAAAACTCGTTTTATTTTTTTATGAGCTTTCAAGGACGAATTTCGAAAAACTCTAGTAACACTTTATAGGAATTTACTTAAGCATCATTGTAAAGAAAAAAAATCACCTCACCATCTGAAATGGTTTTGGAAGAATCACGGATTAATGAAAAACAAATTTTACGGCATTTCACCTCCTAAATTTTTGAATTTCGCGAGATCGAAAAATTCACCAATATGCATTTCTTTGGGCAATAATATGAAGTTTAAAAAATTTTATTATAGCTTTCCCGGTTAATGAGATATCAGGGATTCTTTGAAAACACATTTCTCCCCTTTTCACCCCCTTAATTATTGAATTTCGATAAATCCATTCTTAGTGGGTGCCTACGGGGCAAGGGGAAGCTTCCCTCAAAATGTCATGGTTCTAGGTCCATGACATTTTGAGGGAAGCTTCCCCTTGGCCCGTAGGCACCCACTA
>PNEQ01122268.1:20052-33302 GCA_003012365.1 Medauroidea extradentata
ATATATATATATATATATATATATATATATATATATATATATATATATATATATATATCCATGGTCCAGTTAAATATGAAACAACTAAAAAAAATGCATTTTTGAGTTTGGGTCACCAACTCAGCTGAATAGAAAAACCCCACGTAAATTCGCTTGATTAAATAAAATTGAACTTTATTCTGATTGCCTGTAAAGAACTATACATTTAATTTTTTTTTTCATGTGCGATAATTTCAGCAAAGGCAGATTATTAACATTTTAAAACACCTTAAATAGTAGCCTCTGTGCTTTTGCTTCAAATAAACACCAACCAAATATGTTAATTAACAGATATTTCGGCGAAACGGAAACCTTTCTATATGCACTTTACTCAAAACTAGGAATTTTTAGTTGTTTTCCTTTTGAACTAGTCCGTCGATATTATATATATATATATATATATATATATATATATATATATATATGTGTGTGTGTGTGTGTGTGTGCGCACATACGTATACTGCAGCGTTCCAAAGAGCGAGTTGGAGTGAAGCAACTGAGCTAGAGAGAAACAAACGAGATGAAATAGAAATAAAACAAAACACTAGCTTGCTTCTCGATTCTCGTCCGGCCATACTTATTTAAATTTTCTAGGGTTTTCCGAAATCACCCCTGGAAAATAGTGTACTTATTCTTAGATAAAGTCCCTGGCCGATTCTCTTCAAATTTTCCCTCTGTGCATCTACAAAATAAGCGGAGCTGTTCGAAAGCACAGCGACGATGTAATATTTTGGCCTGTTGAATTAAATCCTTTTATTACGCTGGTAATGCTTGTTGTTATTTCCCAAATGATGCACTATAATTCTGTAGCAGCACATTTTACAAATTAGTGAACATTTATTTATTTATTTTAAGTTATTACTTTTTGACGCGATTTGATCTACTGAAGTCATTACGTCAATCGCACTATGAACGACATTAGTATGAATTTTATTAAAACATACGTATCTAAGTATGCAAAATATTTTTCGAGCAAAAAATAAATTGTATTTATTTCTTTACATTTTGTCGAAAACTAGGTCATTATTACACGTACCGACACAACACACACCATATATATATATATATATATATATATATATATATATATATATATATATATATATATATATATATATATATATATATATATATATATATATATATATATATATATATATATACATATATACATATATATAACCTGCGTTAAAAGTTAAAAAAAAAAAAACTCCAAACACTTAACTGTAACGCTTCCGCGAAACCGAAATCAGGATGACCGGTGTCGTGAATCGAACACTGGGCCTCACGAATATGAGTCCAGAGTTGTACCGTAACGCCACCTGGCTCGGCCAATCGAAAAATTAGACTTTTTAAACTTAATTTACTCATGCAGTCCCTAGACAAGTCATAACGTAATTATGTTTCTGCAGTGTAGTTTACGCTTCCCTCAATCTGATACATAATAATATCTAAAGCATGACACGTTTGCTTGCGAAAATTTAGTCAAGGCGGTGAAATTAATATCAGTTACGGTTAAGTGGAAGCTATCTATGGTTTTGTTCTTTTTATGTCCAAATATTAATTTTACTATTATATTGTTATGTTCTTCATTTTATTTATCACCAAATATTTGTAACCATTGAAGGAACTCAGTGCAACTTATCTATGGTGGTGTAGTTATAAAAAATAACTATATTATTCTCATGCAGGGGCCCCTTTTTTTGTGAAAAAATTTCTGCAGCAGTTTGTTTCAGTACCCAATGTACATATCTCCAGCCATGCTTCACGATCAGTGATTGGCTGCTTATAGCTATTACGTGGAATAACGTTTTACTGCAGTAACATTTTTCTGATTGGCGCGGTCAAATGAGAAACATGTTTCTACATAGAAACACTGTCAGCAATGGAGCAAAACTGCAGTTGTGCATGAAAGGCATTGAAACAAACTGCTTCAAATATATTTTATCTAAAATCACGGTTGCTACCCATGTGCTGTCTCAAATGTGAATTCTATCAAATAGCGAACTGCAAGTTTTGTCATGTGATCACAAAAGGTTACGTCAAGAATATAATTTATGCAAACAGGGGATGGATTTCAAAACATAATCTGGTCACCGCAAAACTGATTTTTAAACTGTAATTCATAAGAGTTATGTATGTAACTATATGTGTAATAAAACCATTACGTAGGCTAGACTTGTATTGCTTGGATAAGTTAAGATTTTTAAACTATCCCACGGGACAGTTTCAACTTGATTTCTGCAGGATAGCTTAAGAACTTACGTTTTCCGAATGGGTAATAATCCTATAAAGCAAACGCCTCTCGAGCAGTGGAAACAACGATAGCAGCGAAACAATATTTGCTCTATAAATATCGTTGTTTAAAACGTCCCTCTGCTATTTATACTACGGACCAGCAGATAACGTCTGTGTTTACGCTTGCATTCGAGAGCCTTCATCACGTACGCCAACTTGGTGTAGTCGTTATGAAGCACTCTCTCGGTAAATTACGTTTGTTTAACACCCTTGACGTTGCGGTGAGCAGAAAAAGTTACACGTATTTGAGTTTGAATTAACTACCGCGATGAAAAGGGAGTTTAACGTAAAAAAGGCTATTTTACGAATGTTTTGACCCAATAAAGGATGTTGGCGTAGTGTCCAAGGACCTGTTAAAGTTGCATATTCCATTTTATGCTGATATAACTGGCCAGTAGTCGGTCAAATGGAACACCAACAACACTTAGCGATCTCAGTAATTGAATTCAAATGGAGCACTTATCAGATATGTTGCCAGTTGAAAGAAATAATGGCGTCCGGATTTAAACATGATAAAATGCTTTATTGTACACTACAAAAATGTTTTAAAATAAAATAACAGCCTTTCTTGAATTCGTATTACAATTTTTTTTAAAAAGCAATCTTTACAAAGTGTAAAACATAACGTAACAAAAACAATAGTTGTGTGAGGTGCAAAGTAGCCAGACTAGTTTCAAGATCAAAATTGTCTCAATCTCAGGGCATGTTTTAGCCTTCCGGTCCTATTCTTATCGACTTAATTTGTAAGAAAGATACACACCATTAAAGATGGAAACAATTATCATAAATTTAACTACCCAAATGACAACAGCAGTCTATTTCTTGTTTAAATATGAAGGGATTTGAATAAATACTGTAGCCATAACTGAACAGTTCACAGGACAGCGAAGCCATGTCAGTAAAACTGCAAACTTGTAACCTCACTATATTATTATATACACATAATACAACAATACACATAATCATAATCTTCTGATGCAGAATTTTACGCACGTTCTATCTTCCAACACTAGTACTACATCACACTTTCTCTGTTGGAAAAAAATATTTATAATGTTTTAAAGTTAGGGCGAGGTCATTATACGCGTAGGTACAAATCAAAATATATGAAATTATAAATAAAATGTAATATAATGACAAATAAATTAATTTTGTGGAAAAATTTTAAATTTAATGTAATCTACACATGAATAAGGCTGCCTAGTTAAAATATATATTTAAATTGTAAACAATACATTATACTTATCCTTATAACTTTAACACAACAAACAAAAGAAATTTAAATACGAGGCTAGGGCTTAAAATAAAATTATTAGATAATGAAAAATAACAACATAAGCAGTTTTGAAAATATAAACATCACCACTGTAGGCTATAAGCGCTACAAAGTAATATAGGACAGCAAACCGTACTTAAAATATTTAAAGTTAGTCCCAACTATTAAACTGACTCTGATGCCTAGATACTCTCCACACGACTTCAACATTACAATTTAAGGGGTCCCCCTACCTGAGTGAAATCCTTGCAGCGAGTTATGCTTATTCCTTTTTCAACGAAACTATTCAACGTGCATTATATTTATATACCTACAAAAAGAACACACACTTCAGACTATGTCGCTACAGTTTTAAAAATTCGGCACGTTTATCGTAAAAAAAACATTTTTGGGCCCCTCAGAATGGCCAAATATGGTTCTTCCAAGACTGCCGTATTTCGAAAAATAACAACCAGATTCGAAAACCACGTTAGACACTGAACTATACTGCCCAAATAAAATAATGCGCTCCACAGATATCTTACTCAGTAGCGGCTCGTAGGTTGTTGCCAAGAGTTGTACAGGGTTGTGCGCTGGTTGACTGTACAGCCACTGGCATGCTGATGTGCAGGTGCTCCTTACTACTGAATGATCACAAAACATCTAGTAGCCGGCAAATATTTAATGGTCGTTGGTCTACGGCGCGTTCATCAAGAGTGTACAGTTTCGACTATCTGCAGCCCCACCTGGCAACAACCCACGAATCTCCACTGATCTTACTAATCTTACTACTACTGTTCTGATCTGCACATTATGGGTGCAGGTTAATATACCAATCAGTTCAAACATGATTCTACGTTTACTTGACTAAACACACACAAAAAAAAATTCTCGGCATAGAAAATATCGTAAAACATTCTGTCACTAATATTTCGTCTCCAATTTAGCCTAGGATTCGCGTGGTGTGCTTATTATGCGTTTTTCCTGAGACACTCTGCATATATGTATATAATACGCATATATATATTTATACATACATATATGTATGTATATATATGTATATATATATATATATATATATATATATATATATATATATATATATATATATATATATATATATATATATACACATAGGATGTTGTTACAAACATGTACGGCCAAACTTTCAGGAAACATTCCACACACAAAGAAATAAAATATGTGATATGGACATATGTCCGGAAACGCTTAGTTACCATGGCAGAGGTCAATTCCATACATTTCGTTAAATGTCATCGTAAATAACACTTCGTACAGACACTGTTCCAACTACCCAATGGAATGTTTCGTTAGAATGTACGTTACTTCCTAGGATCACCGCCAGGTGGGCGACGTGACGGAAGGTAATCGTGACTGCATTGCGTCTCTTCAACTCAAATGGAATAATGGACTGGGAGCACACAGTGGCTCACATGGCGGTGAACCTAGGAAGTAAAGTACATTGTAAAGAACCAATCCATTGGGTATTTGGTACATTTTCTGTATAAAGTGTTATTTACGATGACATTTAACGAGATGTAAGGAATTGAACTCTACCACGGTAACTAAGCGTTTCCGGACATATGTCCATATCACATATTTTCTTTCTTTGTGTGTGTGGAATGTTTCCTGAAAGTTCGGCCGTACATGTTTGTAACAGCTTGTATAGGTCTATATATGGTGGGTGTGTTCTGGCTAAAACTAATTTAGAGCAAAAAAATATACAAACAATTCAACTAGAGACTTGCTCAAACAGCCTCGCAGCCCTGCAAACTCCAAACACACCCTACATCACTCCATAATATGTCGACAAACTCGAGCACTATTTCACTGTACTTTGTATGTGGCTGCGTGGCAAGTGGTGATGGCTGGGGTGTATCTCGGACACGTCATTCACCCGATGACGTCCTGACATTCAATTTCCTCTTCTCGGGTGAAAATACGTACTCCAACGAAGTGGCACGTAACGTGTTTGCGTAAATATCATTTTCAGTCACCGCTTCAGATGTACTAGAAGGAAATTTTTGTGCAATGGTTGTGACTTGAATTCTTTTCTTTCTAGTATAGTGGAGGTCGTTCTGAAAGTGTGTGTACATGCTTCATGAATGCCTCATACATGCCTCATGGATGCGGTTACAGTTACAATTTTAGTTGCCAGGACAAGTAATACATTCAATCATGTAATCACAATCGCCACTCTAAAAGGTGCCTTGTACAATTCAACTAGTTAACTGTTTTCCATATAACAATGCCCTTAAAATTTTTTACTGTAAAACATCTTAGTTTATAGCGAAATGGATGGAAAGCGAACACAGTTCAAGATATTGGAGAAACATTACAAACGTGCCTCAATATCATTTGGGATCTGATAAAATTTAACCTACAATATCATCCCTGTTGAAAACAATTTCGTTCAGCGCGACGGACGTGACGTGAATCCCAAACAGACGATATTTCTATTTCATTCCCGTCGCGAACGCGACAAAGCTGAGAAACGGAATCTAATGTTGTGCTTAAATGTTGGTGAAATTGGTTAGCCGGTAGTAAATGACCTTCGTTTATATTACGAGTGAGTAGTGATTGTTATTATAAGGAAATCCTTGCCCAACATTTTTATGCATACGTGTAATTATTACTAATTTCTACACGTGGCAATGTCAAAAAATATATTACAAATAAACGGAAAAATAATAAAATATTGCAAACTTTAACGGCTGTCGTATTGAAAATTTGTATGGTGTGGCAAGGAACTGTTTACACATAATTCGTATTAGTCACACGGCAAACAAACTAATGTTCGCAATAACAAGAATTTGTAGTTTAGCATCGAGCCCTTCGCGTTACATCCGTCATTCTGTTGTGATTCTAGCATTGTGTGTATTTCGTGAGCTAGTAGAAAATTAAGTACTGATTGGTAATGGTTTGGATATTTGGACAAATATCAGCATCATACACTTCTGGAATAATACTCGGCGAATTGCTATTCAATCCGGTATAGTATTATCTACCGAAAACATCTTAGTGATTTTTCCGTACAGTTTAACTGATCCATTTGTCGTATTCAAAAATTCCATTGGCTTGAAACAAACAAAAAAAATCTTCCTTATCGTCGCGACTCAAATTTCTAAAGGTTTTTATGTAAAGCGCGATTATACTTCGTAAATGTTTATGTGAGTTGCCTATATATTTTATCAGTGGTTTATCAAAATATGAAACCATAGTTCAAAGCACTAAAAGCATAGCTGCGTGTCACAGCCAACAAATTTGATGTAAAAATTCGTCTCAGGTGGTGCGTGTTTTTTACCACGCACTTGGCAATTCCTGGAAGCGGCAAGAAGCACTTTATGTATTTTAGACCATTAATGGATTCATTAAATATTTCATATCGCGTGTTGCAGTATCTTAGCTTTGTCGCAGTTAATAGCAGGTTCGGCTACCGCTTGTAGACAAATGACTGCCATAGGTGTTGTTACTTGCCACTTATTATACTAAGACACGCTTTGCAAACGGATTTAGTTACAATGATTACTTATCTGTTCGTCGAACAGTTCCAATAAGCTACTGGACACTAAATGATTGAATATATATGTATATATATATATATGTATTGGATGGGGTTCTATTGTGGATTTACTAGAAGCCATAATTACATTTGATTTTGATTCGGTATGCCAAACAAATCTTAAATATGTATGCTAGAAATAGGCAATAACGTGACTTCAATTCTGTGACAAAAACACTCACGATGTGCATATATGAAATCAGCTGTATAGCAGACCGTTGCTTTCAAGGTCAAATACTAGTGATAAATAGTTATAACAAGTGCGATCAAGCACGTCACGATTTTTAACATTAAATAAATAAGTTTTGGTCAATAACTTACAGTATACTGGATTGTGGGACATCATTTCGCTGTTGAACAAAATGTTTATAATTAATTTCTAATTTTTAGTTCACATTTCTACAAAAGCTCGGTTCTTTTATACTTTCTAACTATAACTTTATTCTGTGGCAACACTTTTATACGTTTAATTATTATACTCTGCTTTGCACATATTATGTGACTTTTGTATAGAAACTTAAATATTCTTGTTTTTTTTTATTTTCTGTTAGTGGCACTGAGTCTACGATGGACGGATGACGTGACAGTGAAAATCGTTTGGATAGAAGACGGGTGTTCGTATGACAGACGTGACCAGCTATTCTAACTCCTGCTTGAGGCAAATCGAGCACATGATATTCATTGCGTTCATTCGTTTTACAAAGTCAGGGCATGCCACCGTCTCGACACGCCATTGGGCGCCGCCTGTCGAGGCCATTACTTCCAGCAGGGAAAAACCGTTAAGGTGACATTGGCACGCGAACCAGCTTCCAAACGTCGTGTAGTCACGAAGGAATAAGTATGTACGTGGTATGTTAATTATTGCCCAGTCAAAGTTGTAGCGCAATGAAAACGGAAAACTACTGAAACTACTTGATTCAATTGTTGTTTGTTATCAACCATCTCGCTGTCAGAGTAAATATTTGCACACTCACTTACCTAGCGAACTAAATCAACGAAACTAATGCCGGAAAATGGACAATTTTTATTTAAAACTCAGAATTTGTTTTGTAAAATATAACAAAAACTTAGTGCGGATATTTATACATGTCTTGACGTAGCCCATGACACAATTATTCAGAGTGAATTTTTTTATTTCTGTAAATCTAACATGAAACCGTTTTATGAAAATTTGGACTTATGCCGCTATACAATTACTCTAAGAATGCTAAAAAAAACCTGATGTAAAGAAGAGTTACATTGTATGTATAAAAATAAATCATATCTCGTACAAACATATATAAAAATACTAAAACAAATAAAATTTCTAGCTACACACCTTGGTTAAAAATACTAAAAAGTAATATTTTGGGACGACTCGAACAAGTACTGCCGAGAGTATCCTGAGAAAACACACCAAGCCATCTTTCCAATATCCTCCGCATTTGCACATGCTGAAGTTAGGCCCGGTTCCACTGGGAATCGAACCCAGATCGCCGTGGTAGGAGGTGAATGTCTAAACATTACAGTAATATGGGCTGATGAAATTGGGTTAGAGGCGACAAAGTGAATTGTTACTACAATGCACGACTTGACACGCTTGAGAAGTCCGCAACTGGAGACGTGAATTGAGTGCTTCGCGCTTAGAGGCGATAATGCGCTTGGAGAGCAAGCAAGCGTGAGCCTTACAGCCCGCATGCTTCCAGGTGGCTATCTCGCTCCTTATGGTCCAATAACACGCAAATGGTATCTTCATCGCCATTATATTGTTGCACGTGTTGAAAGTCAAAGGATTTAACTATTGAGTTCATTGTACTCTCCTTACAAACTAAATAAGTATTTTGGACATACGCCTTTGCAACAAATTATGTGTCACAGAAAACCAGAGATCACACACAAACAGACAAGTAAACAAACAAGAGGACTTTGTTTGCAAATGCCAAACAAAGGTAAATATATACAATATCGCAAGGAATTCAGTGAGTGATTTACAAGGCAATAAATGAACACAAACGAGCACCCGAACACCAATGTTGCAACGGCGTGTGTTCAAAATACTTCTTTAGTTTGTAACTTGCCCCCATTGCAGGAATCGTTCAGAACTGACAGACACTCTCCTTGTTTACCTCCGTACAGTTTATCATTTTTAAAAATATGTACAGGGACTTTGGCTCTAAATATTTTGTATGGTTAAGGATTTATAATTATTAAAACCAAAGTTCTTTAACATGCGCATCTTATGCTTGTTATTTTTAAAATACGAATGTCTACGTTTAAAGTCAAGAAAACTGGCTGGTTGTTTAACTGCTATTTTTGTCGTTTCACAGTTATAGGATACGGCTGCTTAAACGAATACGACAACTGTACTGTTAACACACACAGTAAAACATTTCATCTACAATAGAGAAATAAAAAAACTTCGGCTGTTTATCTTACGGTGAATAAATCTTGCTTTACAACAAAGAAAATAAATATTTACTGTTAATAATAAATTTTATTTAAAATATTTTGCTAGTGAATGATTACATTTTCTTTGCTCGAAGATTTTTTTAACTTGTCCAACACATTAAAAATACATTGGCTACAATAATAAGCTGCAATTAAATTATAATAAAAGTAGAACAAATTTTACCTTCCATTACTTTCTGAACAAAATTCTTTGCTGCAGAGCTACTTTGAAGGGGCAAACTATTATGTTTACCGCCTCAAAGTTCGCTTCCTTAGAACTTCACCACAGCATTTAGTAATTCCCTTTAATACGGTGACAATTATTTATACCGAAAAAAAAAAAAATGCATAGCACGTAACGAAAATTCTAAAATCGATCATTGACAGGTTACAGCAAAGAAGTTTGTAAAAAATACAAATATTTTCATTAATTTTTTTACCATATAATTATGGAAAAATAATTCCTCGAATGATTTAACCGTTGACATGAAGTACCTAATAGTACCTCATTTACGTAGCGAATTTTACAGTTATCAGTTTCCATTGCAGGTATCTACAAATTGTGAGATTTTTAAACAACATTTTTTTTTTTGGGGGGGGGGCAAAGCAGCTTAAAAAGTAACTCCTTTGTGAACAGCGACATCTCACGAAGGCCACTTGTTTCTTAAGACTCAGTGTCCGAGTCGTGCCTAGGATAGAAAAATCTCGACTCATCACTGGTCTGCCTTCGTAGTCAAGATCCTATTCTGCAGCTCGAATTTACAGTTATTTTTTCATTTATTTGGTGTCTGTTGACGTTTCACCTTCATGCCGACAGGTTACAGAGGAACCTCTTGTCATCTGAATACAAAACCCAAAACCCTTATGTCTGGTTTATAATAGCGTTTCAGAAATACTCTCACTAAACCAACATCTCAGCAACGCAAGTAGTCTCTACCGAAGAGGCATCAACGTCTCAGATGAAGGTGGAATTTCTTCGTGAATAAATTCAAGTCCTATGATATGGCTCTGATAGCCCCCAAACAATGCTACGAAATATATGTTTATTGATGAATTTTCTGTTCGTCCCGGCTAAATGGATAAGACACGTACTAGTAGAGGTTTAAAATATCGCTAGTCTAGTGGAGATGGGTCATTAATAGATAAAAACCACATTAGATGAACTTCAAACATAACAAAATAAATTAGCATCACCTCATGCGCCATGTTAGTTGGCGGGTAACGAGGTGGAATATGTTGCATATAATATTACTACCGTTGTAAATTCGAATGGCTAACTAACATAGGTAAATTTCATTCCGGTATTTATAGGCTACTATGTGTTTCTGCAGCGGCATTCCGGTATTTATAGGCTACTATGTGTTTCTGCAGCGGCCTGCTGCTTGAATTCCTTGAATGTGCCCTTCACTTAGTAGCTGCCACTCGCCATCTAAGCTGGCGCGCAGTGTAGTTATAACGGATGTCGTTAATGGCGATAGCTGAGGAAATGCAGCACCACATTATATTGTTATCATTGTTTTTACTTCACCTCAATACATCATGCGTAAGAGCTTGAGCCCGAGTTTTCTACATTTCTGACGATAACTATTTTTTAAATACATAAACGGGAGACACGACATCGCAAAATTGCTGTAAGTTTGTTGTAACCGGTTTATACTACGCAATCTGATTTTGTCGAGACAAAACACAGCATGGTGGTAGCTGATGAGTTAATTAACAAAAATATGTATTAGCTAAAATATTAACACCGTTTATCAAGAAAAAATTCCGTTACATAGTAAAACAACTTTTCAACAAAGTTGTGGAGCAATTTTACGATATCAGCTCTCATCTGGGTTCTCTATGGGCCATGTCCTTAGGCGCCACCTTTCTGGATCAGTTTGTGGTATCAGAGGCTCAGAAACTAAGGAACGGTAAGTGGTACACATACGTACGCCTAGTGCTCTATCGCTCGTATACACAGTGCTTCTGTTTTACAACTTAAACACTGGGATTTTTTTTCAAGTGGGTGACCCTAACATTTTATTAGTGCATCAATGTTCACTGTACAATCATAAGTTAGTTTTGAATCAATCTGAGGAGTAGATTGTAGTACGTTGCTGTTTGTTAGCCTGTTCTTATCCGTTTTGGAAGGCTCGTAAACAGTTTTATCCAATACGCGTAATGTTTTAAAAGAAAATGAAATTTCTTCTCTGCAACATCTTTTTTCGTAGATAGGTAAATCGTAAGCACGTGTAATAAGTTTGAAAATATACTTCAGTTTCTGACCCAATGTAACGCAATTTAGCAACCATGTTGATATGTCCATTAACATAACCTTATACCTTATCACGAAAAATATATGCATAGTTTATACGTAACTCACAAGATTAGCTGTAGTTACAGTCAAGTATGTTAAATAACACACAGGGCTTGTTACTAGAATGGCGACCCTCTCCCACTCAACTAGACTGACGTAACTAGTTGGACTAAAAGCGTGAGCGTAAACAAGGGGCAATGTGTTACTCGAACAATGGGGATGAAAGGAGGATGAGGTAAGGATTTAACGACCTTCCAAATGGGCATTATTGTGGGTAACCGGGCGTCGGGTGCATCAATAACCCAGTTAACGATAATGGTCGGGTGTGTCCGCTCTAGTGTAAGGAATGTGTCCAGGGAGTTGTAAGAAAATGGCGGGAACGGCCAGTAGGCAGAACTATAAGGGCGTATTGTCGGTGATATCGTGGGCTGAGGGTCGAGCTAAATGACTCGTAAAAGCTGAGCGTGCATAAACATCTGCAAACTACACGACTTGTAACAAGCATGAAAACACGCATATCGCATTAAGTGGGACACATTGGCGGGCAAGTAATAGCATAGGAGGTGATGTACTCGTCATGTGCTCAGTTTTGCCAATATATGAATAGAAAACAAACTTTGGACAAGGACGAAATGTCATAGTTAAGACACAATGATCATTAAAATAACTCCTTCTAAGCCTTCCAACACAGCTAAAAACAGCATTTTTTGCAGGTCGTATTTTAAAATTTTTCAACCGAATGTAGGTGAAATTCAGTTAGAAACGTACACTGGACCACCAATAAAATTGAATGGTCATTGCTCAGTGTCCCATAGTAAAAATAGATCTGCGGGAATTATACACGCTAGTTCAGAGCTTGGCTCGTGAAGATATGACATTTGAAACGCGATTCAGGTAGCCATTATGGCTCCCTCACTTTTTATCACTAACGCGCTGCTAGACGGTGTACTTAAGAGGGCGGTAAAGGGTATAATTTAGAGTTGTTTCAGAGGGCAATTCAAAAAGAAAATACAGGTCAGAAAAGATATGCAGAGTGAGATTTTGGCTTGCCATTTAGAAAAGAGGTAAATAGGAATGCTTGATTTTGAAATTTCGTTAACATTCTCATAAACATGAAAATTTAAGTTATAAAAAGATCTTCATTTGAGCGTGTTTGACAACTTGCATAAAATAAAGTAATATTGATGTATCGAAATAACAAAATAGAAAATTAAGTTACGTATCTCTTTCGTTCGTAGCATAGTTTAAATAAATATCCGATACTTCGGGAGGCGATTTCTTGTGAAAAAGTAAGCTGATAATATAGGAGACACTTTCAAATTAAGTGAATACTAAGGGAGTGTCATGAG
>PNEQ01122268.1:33402-55975 GCA_003012365.1 Medauroidea extradentata
AAAAAAAAAAAAAAAAAAAAAAAAAAAAAAAAAAAAAAAAAAAAAAAAAAAAAAAAAAAAAAAAAAAAAAAAAAAAAAAAAAAAAAAAAAAAAAAAAAAAAAAAAAAAAAAAAAAAAAAAAAAAAAAAAAAAAAAAAAAAAAAAAAAAAAAAAAAAAAAAAAAAAAAAAAAAAAAAAAAAAAAAAAAAAAAAAAACTTTGTCCAAACATAAAAAAGGCTAGACGTTAAATAACTATTCTAAGGCTGATTTTAGGTATTTATGAGATCTATAACGTGTGAAAATTCAGCCATAAAACCTCCCCATTTCGTTAAATATTAGGCATGACCACCCTCATATTGCACAGAATAATTTTTCTGCCAGGTACTGTGAACATTTCAAGTTGCCTATTCGAGCAGTATATCGTAAGGTAAAAAAAGTGTCCGACTATGGCTACCTCCTTTAATGAACCATTTACAAAAAAAAAAAAAATGGGCACACCTGTTGCTGTGGAAAAAGTGCAACGCCTAGAATGTAGGCAAGGAAAAAAGTGTAAATAAAGACGTGCGCCGTACTATCAGTAAAATGCAACCTGTGATGCAGATTTGGCACCCAATAGGTTTTCCAGCATACCTACAATTTTTTTGAGAGAAAAATATGTTAGTTTTATAAACAACATAACATCACTTAAGAACATCCTGTATATTTACAATACGTTTTGAAATGGTTTATTTATTTACTTTTTCCTCTGGGAGACAGAACTTAAGTGATATTAAGACCGTGCGCTGTGGTTTTATTTATTTTTTAGCGATATTAATTTTTTACGCCTAAACGAGAGCAGACATAAAAAATCTGAAGGGTAGTTTTGTTTAAAATCGTTTTCTCAATGTTGGCTGATTTTTTCAATGCAGTTAATACTATGGTTTTTAGCTAATTATGTAATTAACGGATTTCTGGTTAGTTGAATTTCAGTCGAAACCTTTATAATTTCTTGCTATGAAAAAATTAGCTCTCACTACTAAAACCATTTTAAACAAAACTGCCAGACAGATTTTTGATATCTGCTCTCGTTTAAGAATGAAAAAAATAAAATAAAATTTTGTGAAAATGCAGCAAATTTAAAATAGTTTCAAAATGTATCGAACTGAGCATATGAATTTTGAACTTCACTTGGGTGGAATTTGTGACAGCTG
The DNA here is from genome assembly GCA_003012365.1 of Medauroidea extradentata. Taxonomy (NCBI): domain Eukaryota; kingdom Metazoa; phylum Arthropoda; class Insecta; order Phasmatodea; family Phasmatidae; genus Medauroidea; species Medauroidea extradentata. The sequence continues at coordinate 34,573 of PNEQ01122268.1, forward strand.
TAGTAACACGCTGAATTTTCCTGAGAGTACGACACACGTACAAGACAATTCCTTTGTCGGAAGTAATACTTTTTAACTGGATTTAGTAGCTTAGACATACTCCATTGCGAAATAAATGACTGTCAAAGAAAACAAAAAATAAGACACAAACATACATAAGCAGAGTATGCTTTACTAAAGCTACTAACTTAAGACATATTCCATTGCAAAATAAATGACTGTCAAAAGAAAATTAAAAATAAAACAAAAAATACAATTAAGCAGAGTATGCTTTGCTAAAGCTACTAAAGACATATTCCATTGCAAAACAAATGACTGTTAAAAGAAAACTAAAAATATGACAAAAAACATAAATAAGCAGAGTACGCTTTAAAACTACTAAAGACATACTCCATTGCAAAATAAATGACTGTTAAAAGACATTTATTTCGCAATGGAGTATTTCCAAACAACTAAATCCAGTCATGCACTCCCATTGCACAGTTCTTTCAAAGATCGTAGTACTTTTTTCCTACATACCAGGCTTGTGTTATTGTCGTAGCAACACTTGTGTGTATTTCTCTGGCAAACTGTTCATTCTAGGAGCTTGCAACAGGACGGCCTTTTCTGTTGCTTACGATGTACTGCTCGAATAGACAACATGAAATGTTCACGATATCTTACGGCAAAGTAATTTTATGCAGTAAGAGGGTAGCCACCCCTATTATTTTCATGAAACGGGGAGATTTTTAATGCTGAATTTTTTACAGGCTAAAGATACCATTAATACTTAAAATCAGCCACGGAATTGTAATTTAACTCCCAATATTTTTTATATTTGGCCAAAATTCTATTTATAAACTCGATTTTCAAGGGCTTATAACTCCCGTAACATTTACTTGTCCTGAATGTGTCCTCTATAACGTTGCCTTACTTTCTCACCGGGAATCACCTCCGGAGTTAGGTATATAATTTCCTTTCACTCTGTATGTGTGTGTGTCTATATATATATATATATATATATATATATATATATATATATATATATATATATATATATATACACACACATACGATTTACCCAAATTTTAATTTTAATACCCAAAAGGAACACAAAAACACACAATTACAAAATTTTTCAGAATTTATGAAATTATATCGTTAACAACACCGCTGACATTTCCTGCACTTCTGAGGAACTGCAGCAGCGCATTGTACAAGCGTTCCTGCATGTTTAAGAACGTTCAGGTAGCAAAAATGCATAACATTGTTTTTGTACGACATAGTGTTCGTTTTATTGATGTCACTTGTGACTAAATTTTCCACTTTGTAAAATATTTTAGCTCCCATATTCTTCCCATAGCGGCATGTCAAAGTCAAAAATGGTAAGTAACAGGAACATAGAAACAACAAAAGTGAACTGACTTTTACAAATGAAATAGTTTACACTGAAATAAATATTTTTTCAGCCATGTGCTAAAAGATAAAAAAAAAAAACAATTAATTTCCTTTGTGTTATAACAACATTTTTGAAAATGGTAACGATTTTCATAGTTGATGGCATTTAAAAAATGCACAGGGAATTAATTTGTTGTGTACTTTAAAATATTTTTGTAAATGTCCCATAATATCTTATTTCAGTGTGAATTTCTTAATTCTAGTAAGCCACATGATTTTTGTTATTTCTATGTTGCCGTAACTTGGAAATTTTGACTTTGACTTGCTGCTATGGAAAGAATGTGAGAGCTAAATAATTTCCATAAGAGAAAAATGTATCAAATGAAACGTCTGTAAAACCATCACTATGTCGTACAAGTATAAAATTACGCCTTTGTTGCCACGTGAACGGCCGTAGGACTTACTCATAGTTGCTCGAGTGCGTTCGCGACACATTGCGGAATCGACTAGATAACTGTATTAATGTGTTTATTCAGCGTTTTGAACACCTACTGTGAATAACGTCAATATACATACTGTACTGCATCCTGGGTATCTATATACGCCACTGTATGACAGTCGTCTTTTGTATCACTTCCCTCCAAACTCACAACGAGGGATCGGAAGTTTTCGCGGAAAGATTTCTTGCGCAAATTTGCTTCAGAGCTTTGCATGCACACCTGCAGTGTGCAGAGACGTCTCTCATTTCACTAAGCCAATCAGAACAAGGATGCTGCGACACCACACATCTGCCATCTAATTCTTAAGACCATCATACTCTCTTTTAGTTTCTATTGTTTTTGCGATAACAGTTCTTTTTAAACGTATATGAGAGCCGATATCAAAACTCTGCCAGGCAGCTTGGTTTAAAATAGTTTTTGCCTTGATAGCTAATTTTTTCAAAACAAGAAATTGTACGATTTCGACTAAAAAGTCAGTTAACCAGAATTTCGTTAATTACACGATTAGCTAAAACAGGGTGGCCACTCATTGCAACAACGAAAGTTCCCTGATTTTTCCCTGATTTCCCTGATAGACAACCAAAAATTTCCCTGATTTTTGCAAGTATGAAAACAACATTTCGACATTTTATTCAACACTTTTTCAAATAAAGATAAATGTTTTACGTCCTTTCTGACACTACAGTCAGCGAACTAGACAAAACATTCAGCAGAAATAACTACGAACTTGACAATGGAGTATAATTACATCTTGTTGCAATATTGCCTGGCAAGCCGGACGGCTAGTCGTCCGAGCGGCAATCAGGTCAGCGTTGGGAAACCACGGAAGACAACAACTCACCTCACCCTCTCGTAGTTGCACAATATCAAGGACAAACACGCTGATATAAGGCGCGGTTACCAAGTAAATGTGGTCTGTCTGTCGTCGAGCTGTCATCCACCAGCACTCATCAGATCAACAGCAGTCTAGTTCTCCGCCGGGGACTCGGGACGAGCCCCGGCGGGTGCGTGCTCGTCCGTCGATGCCGTCTCCTCATCAATCCAGCTTTCGGTAAGGCCGTCAGCTCTAGTTATGTGGCAGCAACTCTCAACTTAATATAATAATTTAATAATCAGTAATATTGCGCTCCCCTCCTAAATAAATAGAACACAATGTAACCTATTTTGTATTCAAAGTACCTACAATTGTAGTATAGTAAATGCCCGTTTAACCATAACTGCCCTAAATAACATCTGAATAAACCCACAGTGTAGCTATCATCTGGGTGAAACCCCCCAAACTAATAATAACTTATGATCCCCCAAAATAATAACGACTTACAAATAATCATTTTGTTACAACCTGCATAACGGTAAATTTTTCAATAAAAATTTTATAATGCTCTCAAAACTCCATTATATTCATTCCTATGGTTTTTGTTGAAGCTCAAAAAGAACGAGGCAAGACAATTCCCTGAAATGTCTCATATTAACCAAAAATTCCCTGACATTTCCCTGATATTTCTAGGTAACCACAATTTCCCCGATAATTCCAAGTTTTCCAGGTGGGTGGCCACCCTGTAAAACCATAGTATTTACCGTCTTGAAGAAATCAGTCAACATGGAGAAGACGATTTTGAACAAAACTGCCAGACAGATTTTTTTATATTTGCTCACGTTTAGACGTAAAATATTAATATCGAAAAATGTAAAAACTAGAGAGCTTGGCCTTAAAGCTGGAACTTTTTTGTTTAGTAAGTTTGAAGCTAGGTGTACGCGAGGCTATCAGATTCTCGATTTACAAAACTTTTGGCGTAATACTTTCAAGAGTACTGGACCAGTGTGGCTGTATATAACCGGGTAAAGTAACTTTCCTGGCATGAATGGTTGGAATATGTAAGAAGCTGGAGTTTGAAAGTTCAAATCCCGTGTAGAGCGTGAGCAAGTGATTTAATTCAGGTGGACGTTAAATGTTCGATATTTTATGGGCAGCTATTTTATGGAATGGCAAAAAATGTAAAATGAAAAACAAAGCCAAAATTAAATCTCGGCACTCTCTGGTAAATATTTCAATTCTTTGAAACTCTCTGACCAATGAGCAAGCAATAATAGCGATGGAAGGAATGTGCAGAGTTGAATTTTGCGCTTCACAGCGTGTTGGATTTTCTGATTATATCTTGCTCCAAATTACAGGCATAAAGAGTCCCAGTTTTAACAACAACATAAAATAATTATTACTACTCTCTTCTGTAAATGAATTTTTTCCTTCTGGGCACATAATAGAAGTAACTAACCATTCTTCAGCATCTAAAAATACAAACTTTTCAAGTTCTTACTAAACAAGTTTGGAAACGTCAGCATAAATATGACTTTTTCGTGAACATATTAAACACTTACGTTCATGTATGGGAAATAGTTTTAGCCTACTCTATCTACTTGCTTGACTAGCTTATAGAGTCGTGTGGTAGATATTATGTTTACGAATAACGTGTTGTAATGTGAAGGCATGCTGGTGTCAGTTTTCTCGACAAATGGAACATCACGTACTGTCATGTACGGCCATGTTTCAGAGATGTCCTCACCTATCACATTGACGATGATGTAGCTTCTCACGCGTTTTCTGTTAGGAAAGAAATTGCAGGAATTGTTCCCAAATTTTATTTATGAAAAGAAAACACACTTCAAACTATACGTGTACTTTTGTTAAATACTGCTCGCCGATTAAAATTTTGTTCGGGGACCCTCAAAATAGATAAAAACGTTATTTCCCGACTACGCTATGCATAGCTTCTCTCGTAAAACAGACACAGCAAAAAATTATTAGTTTTATTTTAAGTTTTACTTTCTACAAAAAAAATATACGGTAGCTCATAAATAACTATAAAAATGACTTCAATGAAAATATTATTGCCTTAGGCGGATAAAAAAGCGCGACTTTGGACCTCATCTATAAATATTAAATGTTTTTTTGCTCAATTACGTTCGATGTATCCTATCTAAAAACTAAAAAACAGCCTCGATAAAGTTACAATTTATAATAAAAATGTAATCAATATATTTTTGTACTAATAACGTAGCCTACTATATTAGCTATCAAAAAATATTGGCAACATACAATTAAAAAAATTAAGTTCAAGCGATCTGGGAAATGTGATTAATATTCTTTAAACAAGTTTACGTTTTGTCGTTTTTGAACGATTTCTGCAATGGGTTGGTTATTAATTGTTAAATGAATACAGTTTACAAACTTACGTTACATCTACACACTCATAGGCGCTAATAATTTATATTGACAATTGTATAGCCTACCAGATTTCCTATTAGTATTGAAAGTCACAACGTTACTGGCAGCTCACTAATACCGATGTTCAAAATGGTATCGTGATCTCAAAACACGCCAGAACTATAGACGTATTGAGAATATCGAGAATACATTAGCTGATATCAAAGTTGGTGACATGTATCAAGTTGAATGGCAGGCCGTAGACCCGTGTAATAGAAGGAAGAGAATAGGGCGGGGAGGAGGGGCTGTGATTGCAATTCTCACATGACGGGGCCGCCAATAAAGAGGAAGCTGCCAATCAGCCAGACTGGAGGAGAGGAGGAGAGCTCCTGTTGCTAGCGACTCGTTCTGTGTGTGGCGCACGTATTTTTCATCCATATTTTAATTGATTTGTGCCACATCTAAAGTCCTACATCAGTTTAAGAAATGGTTAAGCGACACTGTAAAAAAAAGTGAGTAATATTACTCATCATATGTATGGTAATATTCCCTAACCTTGAGAAGAAAGTCTGATTTCCGAACATGTGTGGGAATTTTCGCAAGGTAGTGTATTCGCCACACAAACCACTCGGAAGTTTCGCTCGCGCGTTATGTCAAATTGTCCTAGAGGGCTTGCGCCAATATGTAATGAAAAATTACATTACCAGTTGAGTAACTTTCCTTGATACGTGTTGAGTAATTTTCCCTCACTTGTAGAGGTTATTAGCTTCCATTACATGTAGAGTAAATTTACCAAATTTTTTTTTTTACAGTGGATGTAATGATTATATACTTGTACAGCCAGTCGAATACTTACATAAAAAGAAACTTTGGTTCCAAGTCAATATTTGAAAACATAAATATATATAACACGGTATGTTATTTCGTGTCCTACACAGTAAAACACTTGCTTTACCACAACAATCTTTTGTTAAGATATGATCTATTGCAAAGTTACTTTTTCGCAATGGTATGTAGCTTGAGGTAAAGAAATCTTGCCGTACAGCAGCAAATGTGGGAAAATTATGTTTCGTGTCACATTCTGCCTAAAGAAACAATAGTGTAAGTTTGTAGAAATTTTTTTCAACATAAAGGTTGTGTTAAAAAATATCACAGCTGTCTTCAGCACAAATATTTGAAATAAATTACGTTAACAATAAAACGATTTTTGTTACCATTAATGTAACTCTTAAAAAATGTCTTTGCGGAAAATAGTTACCATTAATGTAACTCCTAACCAAAAAATTTCTTTGCGGAAAATATTTAAACAAGTATTTTGTTGTGGCAAGAAGGTGGTTTTGCTGTGTTCTTAGCTCTTATTGTATTAGAATTAACTAAAAAACTTGATACCGTTCCAACCATGCCAATCCTGGAGATACTGCCTTCACTGTAAAAAAAAGTGAGTAATATTACTCATCATATGTATGGTAATATTCCCCAACCTTGAGAGGAAAGTCTGATTTCCGAACATGTGTGGAAATTTCCGCAAGGTAGTGTATTGGCCACACAAACCATTCGGAAGTTTCGCTCGCACGTTATGTCAAATTGTCCTAGAGATCTTGCGCAAATACGTAATGAAAAATTACATTACCAGTTGAGTAACTTTCCTTGACACGTGTTGAGTAATTTTCCCTCACTTGTAGAGGTAATATGCTTCCATTACATGTAGAGTAAATTTACCAAAATTTTTTTACAGTGTTGTTACAGTCTGTGCGTAAAGTCATGATGGCTGCTGCGCAGTTCGTGGTGTTTTGCGTCATCACCTGTGTGCGCATTCGCGTGCACATCATACTACAGAAACTCGGAAAGTTTTCCGTTTATTTGGTACAGATTACACATTTCTATCTCATTTTTATGCTTTCCTGCACTGAAAAAAATACTTATTGGTCACCACAAAATATTTAGCCATTATGGACCTTACCAAATTTTTTTTGTGGTGAACACAACAATTTTATGCTGTCCCCAATAAAGTTTTGCAGTGACTAACAAAAAATTTTGTAACCACTGCAAAATATTTTGTGAGGCCCATATTGACAAAACATTTTGCAGGCCAAACGTGCACCATGACTTTTACGAACATACAGTAGTAATCGACGATTCACGATTTCTGCTGTGTTGCTTGTGTTTCGGACGTTGGTTTAACGTATTTTAATCTGATTAGTTTCTTTTGCGCCTCTGCGGTGTAGTGGTCAAGCCACTTGCCTCCCATTCACAAGATACTAGTTCCGTTCCCGGTGGAGAAGGTACCGACTTTACGTATGTGGGAAACGCCACATACTTGTCTCATCTACCTCTTATGATCGTGAAGCAATCATATCACTATGCTGCTATATGCTGTTCATTTTAAACTGAGCACTCGCCAAGGTTTATAATAACCAAGAACTGTATTTTATTGGAGCCAAATGTGGTGAGTTTTCAGTCTGGTGAAACGCTTACACTGGTTTTTCGTTTCATAAGAGTTTTGTTTTGAAAATAGTAAATATCAATACAAAATTACTGAAAAAATTATTTAAGCAGTGCTCACTTTATCATGAACAGTTAATATACATCGCCTCATGTCCCGTGATGCTTGTTAAGGCTCCCGCCTACTAGCCGTGTGTTTGTATGAGGCACAGCGCCAAGGGCGATGTTGACCGGCTCATCTGGTGCGGTATCGCCTCTACCGCAAGACATTGAAACGGCGTGCAGTGGTATCATAGATCACTCGCTTGTCTGACACTTTCAGTGGTGACCCCACCTTTTCATTGGTGAAGGATAACTATAGCGTAGTTTCAAACTAATTATCATGAGTAGTTTTTCAGATATAACAGGTTGAAAAAGCATTTTTTTACCATCCATTTTTTTTATATATATTTGGCGTTTGACGTTTTGAAACCACATTTCCGTCATCGTTTGAAGTGCATCTTTTTTCATACACTGACACAATGGACACATTTGAAATAGTTCCGTAGAAACAATATTAACGAACTCACTGCTCCGCATTGTAAACGCGTGGTAGGCGGCGCTCTTAAGAGTCTCCAACATTTCATTGTTCATATTTTGTTTAACAGTTGTTTGAAATATGTTGAAATATGAACCCAGTGATGTGTATTTTTAACACTTGCTACACCTCGTTTGGTGTTTTGATTTAAATTAACCTGAATTTGATAGTAAAAAAAGACAGCTAGTAAGTACCATATTCTTAATTTTTGCAGTACAGGTAAAATAAAATATTTTTTAAGTTTTGTCAAATATACCGGAAGTTTATTACTCAAATGGAACACTACTTCTCCATTAGTGTCCCGAATTTCCACTTCATGGCTAACTCAAAAGAAACTTGGTTTTAGCATTAATGTTACTCATAAAAATACACAGACAGTTAACTGCCGGAGATAAATAAGAAGTTCCCGGACAAGCAGCTTAAGAGCAGCGATGTCTAGTACATAATCAACTATTATGGAGACACGATTCACTTGTTTCTGAGCGTATTGTAATTTATTATATCTGGAAGCCGAGTAAAACTTCGTGAACTTGTGAACGTGAAACATTAATTCAACCATCGGTGTACGATTAGCCGTATAATTTTCGATCAAAGTTATTGATATGTGCATTATCATAAATTTAAGTTGGAAACATTTATATATTTAGAAAGGAAAATCCACACAGATAATAATGCTTTCGGCAGCTAAACACAACAATAGCACTCCAGAGGCCACGGTGGCGGAATGGTCCGAGTTCAGTTCCCGGCGGGGTCGGTCCCCGGACGGTCTTTCGCATATAGAAATCGTTCCGGACGACGCGCATTTTCTCGGGGATTTCCCGATTCCCCCGCACTCTCATTCTGGCGCTGTTCCATACATCATGTCACCGCTCACCAGCGCTGAATACCTCAATGTTAAGCGCTGTCTAAAAATGTATCCCACATTAGCGCTCCAAGAATGCCATGAAAAAATAAATAAATAAAAAAATAATAAATGAGTAAAATTATTCGTTTAGGTCAAAGTGGTAAGTTTTTAAGAAAAATAATATTCATTATATCCCAGCACGCTCATACATACATAAATATGGCTGATGCCATTCTAACATAAAATTATAATTATCTAAACCTAGAATATTAAGCGTTCAAAACGTGAAAGTGTAAAATCATGATTTATTCATTTTATAAAACCTGTTATTGAAATATTATTATAATATGCTTCTTTATGCTTTTGTTAGCTAAAATTTGCGAGAATTATTTTTTTGCTGTTGTATTGTACGTCTTAACTAAAGGAACATTTTTCAGAGGTGAACGAAACACAATGCGAAAAGAGGAGTGAAGTGATATAGTTATAACAGCTGGTTAATCAGCCACATTCTTTCCATTCAGAAATAAAGTAAACTGCACACAAAAACTGACGTGTCAGCAGCTCATTTTGTCACTTGATTCATAGGATAGACAAATGTTCCATGAGAGATCGCGTAAGCACTGAGCACACGTAACGAATAGTCATAATTCGTAAACTGTTCACGAAAAGTAGATTAATGAACAAAGGATTCGCTAGTTTCCAGTCCAAAATACAATATGCATGTATTAAATTCTATTAATGTGAGAAAAATATAAGGAAAAATTTGTATACATTAGTCGGTGGATTATACATAAAAGAATCCATAAAAATGGCTCATTTATAACGCATAATTGGTGATTTTTGACAGAAGTTTTGCAATAAATTAAATATAAAATTTGCATAAGTTATGACGAGATATAAAACATTTCAGTACTTTAAAATTATCCCAAATGAATAAATTACTACTTCCCAAAAATTTACGGCAGAAATACGTTTTAGATTACCTTTAACATCAGAAAGATTGTATAGCAGAACAATGTACAAGTATTGTTTAATTTAGTTTACTGTATATAGTGCACCTTAATGAATAATAGGACGGTTAAAGATAAAACACTAACCTTTTCTATATACAAATTCATAAGCCTATCATACGTTAAATTTTCATTATTCTCAAATTCACAGATTAGAATCCTCATTCAAAACCTAGGAAGTTGTATTTAAAATTATATATATATATATATATATATATATATATATATATATATATATATATATATATATATATACATACATATATATATGTATGTGTGTGTTATCGGCTCCACAAACTGGTAAACAAAATATAAAGTTTACACTTATTATTTTTTTACCACATGAAAACTCAGGCATTTAAGGCAAAGGGCAGCTTACACGTCACACTTGAATTCACCACCCCGTTGTACAGAATAGTTAATAAAGTAGGTATTGTGAAATTGTTTCTCACACATTAATACTAAACTACCTACAAACTCTTAGGAAACAGTCGATGTTACTCGGCTTACACAGGATGTCCAGAAACGGCCGGATTAGAAGCAGACCTCGTAAATCCTGGTTAAATTGGAGACGAAAATGTTAATGGCAAAATGTTGTACGATGACACTTTACATGCACATTCTGGCAACACAGCAGTGTAGATAGTCCCGTCTTGCACTCCACAGATAATCTTACTCATCTTACTACTACTACTCTGTCCTGCACATTATGTGTACAGGTTAAAATCCCTAACTGTCCAAACATGATTCTACGTTTACTCGACATAACAGTCATAAAATAATATTTGGACGTGAAGCGCAAGAGATGACAATCTCCGTGTGGCGTTGCCAAATTGTGCGCCTAAAAATATCAGTTACACTTTCGTCTCCACTTTATCCCAGGATTCGCGAGGTGTGCTTCTTATGCGGCCGTTTCTGGACATCCTGTAGAGTAACAATGCACAACGTTTACTTTATTTACAAATTTAAGTATGGCAAAGTGTGCTGTGCTCTATACGGGTTAAAGTAAGGTAAGGTAAGTGGGCTTTACGTCTCTTCGACAGCGAGGTCATTATAGACGGTAACACAACTTTATGCAATGATAGGAACTGGTAGAGGAGTCTGCTTTGGCCTTTGTTAAGGAAACATCCCAGCATCCACCTGGAGCGATTTCTGGAAACCGTGGTAAACCGAAATCAGGACAGGATGGCCGGAGCCGAGGATTGAACCCGGGTCCTCCCGAATGCGAGTCCAGCGTGTTATCGTTGAGCCACCTCGCTCGGTCTATATGGGTTTAAAACAAAAACTTCCGTTAATGTATAGGAAGTATCCTAACGTAAACATTTTCTCCGAAATATAAATTTCGTCGACGAAGTAGGGTCGTAGCCTGACTGTGAACTGCAGAACCAATGGCAACGTGGAGTTACCTCGCATATAGCCCGTGGAGGGAGATGACGAGCTGCCACATCAGCCGGTACCTGCACATACGACCCTGTGTCCTGCCCCGAGGCTGCCAATCCCGCTCCACGCTCCGCGGACTTCGCACCCTCAGGCCCAGGGGGCTTAACGTCGTGTTTGCCGTTTTGATTGCGAATTCCGGCGCAGGCACACGCCGCCGTATCTCGAAGCTGTTATTGGAAGCAGATTGCATTTACCGCGCCCTGGCGCTTCGTCCCGACCACGCGTTCACCCGTCTAAAACTCTCTCAACCTGGTCCTCACCCCTCCCGCACCCTCCACACTCCCCTCCTTCACCTGCCCCACGCGCCGTCAAAAAACTGCACGCGCGGCTCTCAAAGTCGTTTATTGCCAATATCTGCCCGCGCGTTGTCCGATAAACGATCCGCCCGCTCCACGCCCGCGATATTTTTTTTTCGTGAAAAAGAACGGCTTTACTAGACATTCACATGCGCTTGCTTGCATACACGAGTACGCGCACTGGCAGGCCGTATCACGAGATCTTTTCGGTTATAAATTCACGGCGAGTCACATTTAGTCAAAGCACCTACCGTCGTTTCTCGTGGCACTGGCGAAATTCCTCTGACTCTGGTATCCTGGACCACAGGGAAAGAGTTTCCTTAAAACGTGTTTTCAATTACATGTATCCATAACATGAATGCGATGTTGATTATTTCAAAGAAAACTAAGTAGGAGATGGCCCTAGAGAGTATTTAAACAGTTATTTTGAAATTAATATGTTTTACGTATACTTACAATTTTGAGTTTTGCCATTCTAATTAAAGATAAACTATTTTTTTAACGATCTAATTCTTACTTCAGAAAATATAGATAAAATTCAGACATTTAAGCTTAAAATTCAGTTAAGTAATGATTTATATCACTACTGGGTCTGACCTTAAAATTAAATCGTAAAAATATGTTACAAGCAAGCCAACAGGGATCAATAAATCTAGGAAACTATCTCGGTAACTACTTGGTTTTTTCTTCGCATAAAGCAGTTGAGTGTCGATGCAGTAAAACCATTAGCTAAGGTGTAAGCTCAATTCGTTTAAATGACATAACATAGGCCTACATGTAGCACACTGGAGTAATAACACGCAAGCTCGTCGCAAAGGTTTCCCGAAGTGCAGCCCTGTATTATTCGGAAATTATTGGAATGCATCTGACAAAATTACAACCCAACTGTTGAAATGCAATTATTTATATTGCTACGGAAAGCTAGCAACTAAGTTTTCATACACTAACAAAGTTCTGAAACATTTTACATTTTCAGATGTAAAGAAGAATTTGCGTATTTTCGATCAGTGATATTTTTCAGGTATCAGGCAACAAAATTTCCTATCATTTAACAAGTATTTGGAAACATGATTTGTTTAACTAATGCGCATACTATTGTTTACATTTATCAGCCGTGGTTAGGGATGATGCATTGCTGGAAAATTTGACTGTTTGCTGTGTTTCAACCTACGTAAGTGATTATTGCCCCATTTGGCTGAGTCAATCAGATTCCCGCTATTGTAATGTTTTATGCCTGATACTGGTTTGCAGACAGCTACGTTGTGTCAGATATATACAAGTGTCCCTCACCAAGTCAATACTGGGCGATATTAGAGACGAAAAGGTAAGTGGCAAAGTGTTGTATGCAATTCACCAAACTGTGACTCTATTTAGAGTCAAGATTCTTATTGCTGACAGTAAAAAAAAAACCACGTTTCGTCAGAGCTTTCTGGAATCTATGTTACAATTATTGGCTTGCAACCAGTAATCAAAAGGTTGTAATGTGGATTGCCTGGAAAGAAGCTGCTGCTAACCTTATCAGCTGATGTTTTATCAGACGGTGGAAACATAATGTGTCTTAGGTATTTTAAAGGATATATGCCATTATGGTCGCTGCTCCGACTGCTCAAATAAACTAGTAAACACCAAGTATAATTTCACAAAATAAACTTTTCGAGACGCGTACCCCACCGCCATGAGAATTTTTACGACCAAACATTTATTCATGGAAGTTTTTATATATGCTTGATGGCTCAGCTTTACGCCGTCTGATGCAACCACTTCCACTTCCACATCTACGCCACTTTCTAAAGCAGTAAGAAGTGTAGTAGAAAAAGCAGAAGTCGTAAAATTTTATCGACGTTATGTTTTCTGCCAAAACTTTATCGCCGTGATTTTTGCTAGGGGCAAAATCTCTCCAGTTGAATTGCCCTTCTAGTACCGCTTATTGTGTCAAGTTGTGTGTCATCATCTTTTGACCTTTCTGTCAAGAAGGCGTGAAACCCACTTATCTTACCTTAATAATTCCAACGATCATCACATTGCTATCGCCGTATATGTTAATCAATATTAGCAACCAGCATTACAAAAATAAATAAAACCAGTATCAATATAATATCAACATGTTCATCTTCAGTGTGGCGACTACGCATAAATTATACAGGGCTTCAACTTCTGGGTAAAACAGACGGCAGTCTACATTCCGTACTTACAATGAAATGCGTTCAATGCCAAACACGGTAAGAGCGGCCAGAAGAGAACACGTTCGTGATTATAGGTTGTAGGTTTCTGTGCTGCAGCCGCATCGTTATCGCATTTATTTCTTAGTTTCGGTAGACATTGCAGCATCCATGTTCAGGACGAAGTCGTTGTTGCAGTATCTGTTACCGTTCTGTGATGTTCCACTGACTTTGTATACTGTAGACTTGTCCTGAGTGTTCCCTAACTGGACAAGCCTGTCGACCAATATTCTACTTCATTTGCTTGATGGCTGTAGTGGCGAATATAGGGGGAGGAGGAGGGACCGACTGCCCCGGGCGCCGAGTTAGATGGGGCGCTGGTGGTGTCAAAAAATTTTATTTGGGAATTAAATGTAATTGATTGTAAAAAATATACAATATATAACAATATTTACACGTTTACAAGTTTTATATTTTTGTAGTTTTATTAACCTTGAACACCATATATTGTTATAAATACAGTATTTATAATTAGAATGCACATTTAAAACACTGCCACGGTAGCTGGTGAGTACAGGTTTTATGTATTTCTACTACAATTTTATACTGTTATTTACGCGATCGCAAAACAATGTATGCAAGATGCGTTTATTACTGTTGGGTTGACTGAACTGAAGGAAAAGGGACGAGGAAAAGGACGGGAGGGATGGGTGAGCAAATCACAATTCTTGCCCCGGGCGAAGAAAAGCCTAGATCCGTCCCTGGATGGCTGTGTTGTTCGGCCAATCACTGGTTACTTCCTTTTCTGTTGACAAAGATATTTGGCCAATCTTGGACGAGTTAGTTTCTGTACATTGATAAAGCTGAGTTTTGTTGTTTCTGAATAGAGTTGCCCAAATAATTCTTAGTTTATAACCATCTTCCTTGATATTGTTCGATGGATATTTTGAAATTTCGATCGTCTCTCGGATGTGTCTTTTCGAAGTAAGCTACTGCATTATATCAGTAAAATTCGATGCTGCGCTTAGTTCCAACAGTGTTCTCCTATGGAGGAAAAGCCGAGCGAGGTGGCCAACATTAAAACGTTGGACTCGCATTCGGGAGGACCCGAGTTCGATCCCAGGCTCCAGCGATCCTGATTTCGGATTTCCATGGTTTCCCGAAATAGCTCCAAACGATGGTTTCTCAACAAAGGCCATGGCCGACTCCTTTCCTAACTCCTTACATTATACCAATGTGTGGCCCGGTGTGACCTCGCTGTCGACGTGACGTAAAAAGCCCACTTACCTTACTTACCTTGCTTATGACAAACGAAGATTTTTATGTTTGTAATTTCTGACGTGTTCTTTTACTATATGATGATGACTCTCCTTCCAGACTGTCCAATGCATACTTTCCCACAAGAGCAGAGATTCATGTATACACTTGCAAGATGTTCTTCTGGCGTCTTGTCGCACGTTCCTGGTTATCACGAACACTATAAACAGCGATCAATGAATATGTACTGATTACCAGTGGTTTATGCTTTACTGATTTAATTTGTTGAAATTGGTTCATCTGGAATCAGTAAACAGTCACGCCAACCGGTTTTGAGTGTAACAGTATAATTTTGAAAGTTTCGTATTTCATGCTTGGTTTGTCGCATCTGTAAGCCTTCTGGAGGAATCTAAGCCGAATGAAACACGTCTTAAAACACTATAATGATGCAAGTACGAAGAACAACAATATAAAGTACAGAAGTTCTTATATGTCTTTGGAAGATTTTTGCGATGAGAGTGAACGATTAAGTTGAATATTATGAAGATACGCTAATTCGGTGCTACGTCCACCATGCTCCGCTTAGACAGAGTAACTCGTGTCAACTTAAGAGGTTTACATCCTATGTATTAATTTTTTACAATAGGGGTAAAACATGTTATACGGGGCTGCGTGTTTTTAAAAGAAACATACGAGACAGTATTGCTAAAGTTCACAGAAAAATATTCGTACTTTTACGAGCAAAACCTTGTAAACTAATGTCAAAACACGTAGCAGCGGGGGCACTGCATCACGAATGTCCCAGGTCATTAAAGTGGTCTAAATTTGCGAATGCCCGAAGACATTGCTGGCTATATTTTTATGAGCAGATTATTTGATGTAAAACAAAACAACCTCAGAACGCCTGTCAAATTTTATAAACTATTTTGTACTGTTACACAAAATTTCGTGGAAACTGGTTGCCCGAATTTTTTTTGAGTCAATATAGACAATTGTTTTAAAATTTACAAAAATTTTGTTGTTAACATACAACAATTATTTGTAAGAATACAAAAACGTTTGTAAATATAGAGAAATATTTGTATATTTCCTAGTATTTCCTGTACAATTGAAATATTTTTGGAAACTTAAAAAAATATTTTTGAAACTATTTTACAGAGAATTTTTTTTTTTTGAAAAGTACAACATTTATTTAACTGTGTTCCACAGTGTTGCTATCAAGCCAGTAAACATGTGTTTAAAATAAACCTGAAACCATGACGCTTTTAAGAGCGTCTGTAAACATCTTCGCTGTCCATGGTACACGGAAGCGCACCAGTAAAATTATATTGTGTCACCTTCTAATACATTTCCTCTTCCTCAAATGTATAACGCGAAGTGCAATTTCCCGACGGAAGTTATAAACGGTGATTTGCTGTCTTCCTTGTCTTTTAGCCTGTTTCCGCCAACTCCGATAGCGAAGAAATACCGAACTTCTAAACGTACACGTCTGAACTCAACTTGTACGAACAGCAAGTTGCCGTAGAAAGTGGCATAAGAAAACGTTCACATTTTAACTGTGACTAAGGGCACTGGTGCATGGGAAAAATAAAAACTATTTAACTGAACCTTGCAGTGGCGACTCGAGGGTTGTTGGCAGGGAGGGCACAAGTTGGCGAGAACTGCACACTCGTGTGAACGCCGTCGTATACCAATGACCATGAGATATTTACTGGCTACTTATTATGTTGCAACCAGTCAGTAATAAGAGGCACCTACAGACCAGCGTGTCAGTGGCTGTAGCGTCAACTAGCGCACAACTGTGTACAGTTCTCTGCAACTTGTGCACTCCCTGGCAACAACCTACCAGCCGCCACTGTCATATTGTAACGGTTACAGTGAGTGAAACATTTAGGTCAGCGCTTAACATATAGGTAGAGACGATGGTTAGAGTCCACGATTTTTGGTGAAAAGAATTCTGTAACAGTTAGTTTCAATGCCTTACGTGCACACCTGCAGTTCTGATTCATGTTTATTGGCAGAATGTATTATTGCACAGGCATGGATCATTTGACTTGTGCCAACAGGAACAAGGTTACTGCGACACCACACGTATGTTATTTGCGGATAGAACCCTAGACACTGAGAGTTAAAAGCAGCCAATCACTGACCACGAAGCAGTGCTGCAGGTGTGCACGTAAGGCACTGAAACAAATTGTTGCAGAATTCTTTTCACCAAAAATCGTGGGCTCTAACGATGGTATATCGCGAAAATGTTTTGTGCCAACATGCTGTTGAAAACGCCGTCGTTAATAGCAACCCGTATGATTGGGTATTGTACGTTTGACACAACGTAGCTGTCTGAAGACCAATAACAAGCATGAAATATTGCTATAGCAGGTTTTTATTCGTCCAGTCAAATAGGGCAAAGGCTTCACATACAAGAAAAAGCCAGTATGTTCTGGTAAACTGAACGTGCGTTGAAAATCAGCAAACAGTTAAGTTTTCCCGCGATAAACCATCAACTCTACATACAGATATTTAGCTCTGGTGAAGGATGACATGAGTTGAGTTATGGAGCAGCGCCGGAATGATAAGGGCGGCGGAAACGGGATATCCTCAAGAAAACCCGTCGACCAACGGCATCATCCGGCACGATTCCCGCACGCGAAAATCCTGGGTCTGACCGATCCGGGAATCGAACCCGGATCGTCTTGGTAGGAGGCGAGAGGTCTGACCACAGCCCCAGTATCTGTAACAGAAATCACACTAGTTACCTGCTCGAAGTTACGAGTCCTGGAAACCAAATTGTTAGTTGCAGCTGAATGTATACATGAGGCATTGTGAGAATGTTATAAGTTCACGAACATTTCCAGAACGCTTGTTACATAACATATGTTATAAGTAATATCTTAATATACCACTATACCACTTATGTACGTACAAATTCTTTGTTTTAAAGCCGTAATATTTATTTTAGAGTATAAATCAAAAATGTTTATTTGAAGAACCAATTTAATGTGTGTCTTCTTTAACATTTCTGCCCTAAATTTGCATTCAACGCGTAAAACAAATTTAGGGCAGAAATGTTAACTAACACACACATTAAATTGGTTCTGCAAACAAACATTTCACTCTAAAACAAATGTTATGGCTTCAAAACAAAATAATTTGTACATCAAGGGTATAGTGGGATCTTAATTGCATGAGTTAAACAATGTTTTGAAACGAAAATTTCTGGCACTATCTTTCTGTCAATGGGGAAATCATTCCAATCTTGATTTCATATATACCACAAGGTATTACTAGCACCCAGCACCTGAATTACCATGAGGAACAATCTCGTCAATTTCAAAACTTTTCTTTTTGAAGTTGCCATAAAAATGCTCCAAGCAGTTTAACTCAATCACATAACTTTCTAAAAATTTGAAATACACATACAATTTAAAATGTTTTCATAAATTAAATATGAACTTATTCTTTATTTCTAAATAAAATGCATAACATGCACCAATATGATTAATATATTTCAATTACCCCAAAACACGTCAACTTTAACCAGAACATTTCCCGTTAACTCTTCCCTTGTACTTTAATCAACTTTCCATTCTGTGATTTCAGTTCACTCTTTAATATTTATCAGAAAGTTTTAAAATTCCATAACTATAAAAAAAAGTCTATATCTACATTGAAGCATTGAATTACAGCTGTTTTACGCCAAACGTAAGCAACTATGCTTTGTCAGGGAATGTAATGCTACTACATTTTGCTGCCTTGTGTATTTTAAAGTGACAACTATTTCGTATTCTCAATAAATACTTCGCAATGTTTAATTATTAACTGGAGTATGCCTAACAGACAATACCAATCATTTATACCTAAATATTATGGTTTATCGCGGGAAAACTTGACTGTTTGCTGGGTTTCAACGCACGTTCAGCTTATGAAAAGATTACTGGCTTTCCTTTGTACGTGGAGCTGTTACCCTATTTAACTGAGCCAATAATAAGTCCACTATCGTAATACTTGATGTCTGTTATTGGTCTGCAGACAGCTACGTTATGCCAGACGTGTATCACCCAATCATACATGTCACAAGAAACTACAGTGTTTTCAAGGGTATGTTGACACAAAACATTTTCGCGATATACCATCATCTCTACTAGTATACCTTAAAACAACATGTCTTAAATTCCAGTTTTTATTTGTGAAACTTTCATCTTTGCTCGCAATGCAAAGTTCTACGAAAAGAAAACACATTACATAGGATATTTACTGGGTAATTTAAATAAAATAATTGCGTGCATCTGAACACTAATCTAGAGACAGTCAGCATCGCAGAAAGTGACTTCTACAAGCGTTGTGAGATAAATTGAGTACGTCAGGTGTTATTACCGCTGTTTCTGTGTAGCGACAAATATTAGAGTAGAAAAACATACGTGATTTGCATAGTTGGTAATCTGTACATAACGTTGGCGTTCAACCACACTACACTCTACATTTGAATCTGTGGTTACAATCAGTGAAATGTGAACCACCGAAATTTCGGTTAACAATCTGCTTCTGACTGAAAAAAAAAACTTGTAGAATTGGCTGCTAATCAGTTTAAAAGAAGGTAAAATTCTCTGAGAATAATTGAAAATCATCTTTAAATAAGTAGCATTTAGTCACTGAAAAAGTCTGCATAGCTTCACCAACTTCAGCCGCTCATTTTTGACCGAAATGGCCGGAATTTAGCATAAGTGGTTCATTTCTTAGTGAATAAAATTTAGAGTCCAGAATTTGACGGGAAGAGATCGTGTCGTGGTAGTCTCTCTAGGAACACGGAAACGCTGATTAAAGATTTCACTTTTCTTGTGGGTGAATTAATCAAATGCAACCAACTGGAAAATTATCTCATCGAAGAATTGAGACAAGTTCCAGGTATGTGTGCGCACTGCTAGCAGCCAAAATGTGGAAAAACAGAATATTTATTGTTATGTAGCAGTGTCTAGTTGGAATCACGGCTAAAACGTTACTGCCAGAAAATAATGCTGACGTCATTTAATAAATTACAAGTGTGACATGTAGGTCACAAGAAGGGGAAGGGGGGGGGAGAGAGAAAATAGAAACTTGGGAAGCAGACGATAACACGAAAAAAAAAAAATTATCGACGATAGAAGAGTACCGTCAGCTTGACCTAATTTAAAGGACAGTTCATGCGATGAAATAAAACTGTAAGTATGTTAAGGAAAAACCAATTTCCTTAAATTAAAATTTTAAAGCATTTCTGTGAGAAAAATGTGGTGTTAAATGTCAATTAACTCTAGTAAAATGTTATTAAATACAATTTTTTTTTTTAGAAAAACCAATGGTTTGCTAATGCAGAAGAGTCATTTAAGTTTTGTTATTGACCCAGAGTGTGCTCAATCTCTTGTTTACTCTATATTTGTTACTTAATTGACTACTTTTTACCTCGACTAGAACAACCTCGCAATTTCGTGATGTTTAAGGCTTCGTCAATGGCTTATAAGAGCTTGTGTTAGTTTTAAATACCTTCCCCAAGAGTTTGGAAAATATAATCCTCGGGCTAACACGGCAAACTGGAATGTAAAATCAGACGTCCTTACAGTATGTCCATAGAATTGTTCGCGTTGTCAGCACGTTTTGCAACTTCTACAGCAAAATGTGTAGAAGGTGTAGCTAGATTCTAGATAATTTTTTTTGCGAGTGCCAAGGTGTAAATGCCGTCTGCAGAATTCTTTGTGTGCTAATAGAGATAGTGTGTTCAGTAAATCCCCGACTCATAGGATACAAATAGTAATTAACGGAACGTAATAAAACCTTTATGACTGACATCTTCCTCAGTGTTAACTTGTAACCTGTACTAATTAGAACATTATTCAATGTTAAGAAAGAAAATGCTGAAAAGAGACGTCCGCTGTGATGCTGCTTTGCTGTGTAATCAGAATTTTGCCTCAAGCACACCGTGCCTCAAGACAGCAGAGTAGTTTCAACGAAGAGAAGACGATATTACGGCCGACGTGGCAAAGCGCCAGAGACAGGAGACTGGCTGGTATACTTGAAGAAGCGCCAATCAGCATCTTCCTATAGACTCAGAGTGCTGCTGAACAAGCCGCGACGCTGCTGTCCAAGACGATGTTAACTCCAGATAAAAGTCGCCCAACCAAGGGAGGCTGTTGGTGGCACATCTTCTCTCAAAGACGTTTAGAACAGAGACCCGGAGATTCCACCGGTTCAACAACCGGCTGGCTGGTCTGCACAGTTCTGTGTACACCGTGTCTAAATGTGGCCGTCTGGAGGCAGTTATGTAAGGTATC
>PNEQ01122268.1:56075-80715 GCA_003012365.1 Medauroidea extradentata
CGTTTCTCATTTGACTGTACCAATCACAATAAGGTTACTGTAACACCACACGTCTGTGATTTGCGTGTAAAACCCCACGACACACGAATGTCAAAACATCCAATCTCTGACCGTGAAGCAAGTCTGCAGACGTGCACACAAGTCACTGACACAAAGTGAGGCAAATTTCTTTTCGCGAAAAGTTCATGTCTCTAGGTATCAGTTTGCACTCACACGGAAATTACTTATTGCTAGAGGCGATCGTTTATCGCGAGAAAACTTCACTGTTGGTTGAATTTCAACGTACGATTTGCTTACCAGAAGATTACTGGCTTTCGCTTGTACGTGAAGATGTTACCCTATTTGACTGAGCTAATAAGAATCCCAACACTGTGCTAATTCATACCTGTTATTGGTCTGCAGGCAGCTACATTGTATTAGACGTATATCACCCAGTCATACACGTCACAAGAAACTGCAGAGTTTCAAGGGTATGTTGGCACAAAACATTTTCACGATATACCATCATTAGAGCCACTGATTTTTGGTGAAAAGAATTCTGCAACGACTTGTTTCAATGCCTTACGTGCACACCGGCAACTATGGTTCGTGGTTATTAGCAGAATATAATAGGGCAGAGGCGTGACTCATTTGACTGCACCAACCAGAACAATGTTACCGCGACACCAAACGTCCGTGATTTGCGGGTAGGACCCCGAGACGCGGAAAGTTAAAAACTTCCAATCACTGACCACGAAGCAGATAAACATATGTTCACATAAGGCATTGAAACAAATTGTTGCAGAATTCTTTTCACCAAAAATCAGTGGCTCTAACCATCATCTCTACTTATTGCACATGCAGTTGAATTAAACATTGTAACTGTTATTACGAAAGACGAATTTCGAAAAGTTAAGCATTCATTGAAGCGTACGAAGGTTGGTATATTAATTAAATAGCTTCACTACGTAGCCATGACTTCAAAAAACGCTTGAGACGAAATAAAACTGATAACATTATATTTATTTATAAACTTACTTTGTACAGTAATTGATGTGTAAATTTTCGTAAGTGGTTTAAAAACTGACCGTAATTTATTTATTTATTTTCGTTTTTCACCTGATTTCGTACGTATCTCGGCTTCTGGGCTGAGGCCACGTCCGATTTTCGGTTTCTTCTGCTGTGATTGGTCAATCAGATACTCATTGGTGCACTGTACTTCCTGTCCTGTTGTTGCTGCTGTAGCTGTAGGCTGCTTCTCGAGAGTTTTGAGCAGAGGATTCCAAATTTCGCTCATATTGTACACAGTAAAAAAAATTTTGTACTTATACAAAAAGTTTTTTTGGAAACCTGTTCCCAAAAAAGTTTTTTATAACACTACAAAAATGTTTTGTAATATTTACAAAATACTTGTACATTTACAAATTTCTTTGTACATTTACAAACATTTCTGTAAAACTACAAACAAATTTTGTATATATACTGCTAATATTTGGTTTACTTTACAATTGTTTGTAGAGTTACAAAATTTTTTTTGTAAAATTACGAAATGTTTTGTAAAAATATACTGTAACGAGAAACTGCATGCTCTCGTAAGCGATCGTAATGGCCAACGAAATTTGCGCCAAATACCAACTGGGCGCTTCAATATTTTTGCTTCATTATTAAAAGATTAACTCATTTCTCTATCAGCTTACCGGGGAGGATGCCCACCGTTTATTTGTTTTTCTGATTGTGCTCGTGGACTAAAAAATACGGCAAATTGACGTAATTCTGATGAGATTACTTTTTATAAATGGAATTTTCTTTTTCAGACAGTTGAAAAAACGCGTATTCGTCAGAAGCAGTGAAGCACAAAATAACAGAAACTCAATTAGTCTATAAATCCATTTGTCACTGAAATCGGATCATGCACTTTGGTCAAATTCGGTTACTTAAAATTTGTATTTCGGATTACCAACACGGGTAACTTAATTTCGAAGGAAAAGTAAGGTGGCGGTTCTAAAACGAATGCTATCATAGCAATTATTACGAAACTGAACCCTGTAGATTAATGGTTTACTTATTACATACATGCTTTGGTTTCGTACTGCTTTTATATGTGACATAAATTATGTTTATTATTATGTCTTAAATAAAGCAAATAATAGACAACAGATGTCTCTGCTTTAGAGCTCATACATGGAAACGTATTTGTGACCTATGGAAAACACATGCAGGCATTTTAAAACTACTTGGAGAGTCACTAGACGATCGGATTTGCCACATATAATCTCTTAGAACATATTCTTCTTCATCTCGGGAAACAAATAACGTAATAAATAATGCAAAATCATTACTGTTTTCCTAAAAACGGCTGATTTTAGATTATATAAATTTATATCTTATATTTACAATGAAATTTTCACTCGAGACCAAAGTGCGATAGGGCATGAATTTATAAGAGTTGACCATAATATTCATAGAATACAATTGTGTGTTCATGTCGCCTATAAAGAGAACATTTAAAACAGTAAGGATAATATATTTGCGATATCGTTCTTCCTTTATATTTAATTTACTCCAAGTCGTGTACACCTTACAGTTACGTGTTTTCCGTTGTAAATTCTGTGGTGTTCAACCAATGACACAATGTTAAACAACGAGGAATTTATGCATGTGATACAGACGTAAATTATGAAATTATGTAGCTCTATTTTAATGACAATATAAATTATTTTGGAAAATAGTGTGTAGTCAATCTTCCTAACGTTGAAATATTCGCAATATGGAAATTGTGAAAACCAAAATTATGAATAAAATATATTTCTTTGAGTCAGTTTCACTTAGTATAAATCCATGCACACACGAAAATATAACTTCTTCTCTTATTACTGTGCATTATATATCCTCTTTAACCTACACAAATTCTTCAACTAAACAGCTGAGCAGAAAATTGCACGTATAAATACAAAATATTGGGATATTGGGAAAAGTATTACCAAAGAATATATCAGCTGACACCAGATTTTTATGCCACGTAATATTGTTTAATTTACTGTAATAAATTTGAGCAAAGTGTTATTTTTATGATTTTCAATATGATAACGTGTATATATATGTATATATATATATGTATATATATATATATATATATATATAGAGAGAGAGAGAGAGAGAGAGAGAGAGAGAGTTCTTGATAATATCCGAATAAAAAAACTCGCGTTTTCATTTTAAAACAATGTTAACATCCGTAAACATCAACATCTCGTAGTTTTGAAATACGGTTATTATAGAGACCTATATACATTATATCATATTAAAAATTATAAAAATTAGAGTTTTAAATTTTTATAGATTTTTTGGTTTCAAGCCCTTATTTTTATAAAAACAGTTTTTAATTTTTCACTCGAAAACTACCACATAATGCTACAAAAATGAACGTGCGCTGATAAAATATCTACTCGGCAAACAAATCTCATCGAATTTTGATAAGTAGTTCAGGTTTTATTGCCGACTGAGTATTCCAGTCCGCTCGACACCTTTCCATACCCCTTATATGTGATAACGACTAGTGATTTTTTTTTTCAAAGGTTAAATATTTAGTGCTGACTTTATATCGAACGACCTATGCACTGTTTACACATATTTATTACTAATGTCGATAAGTAACTTGAAAGTGTTCTTCGACATAGCAACGTTCACTAGCACTGGCAAACGTTCATGAAAGTATTTTACTTCATAAGCCATTTTACAGTTTCACAAAATGCTTTGAAGTTCACTATCTTGCTATTGGAAAATTCAAATACCTATACCTATGAATGTATTTTCCAACATTTCTTCCGGAGCAAATGGTTATGGTTTATCGCAGAGCTCGTAATGCAGAGCTGCTATGCGGTATCCCCCTGTATTGATTCACAGGGAAGCTGGAATGAAAATGTCATGTACTTTTGGGTTATTTATACCGTATTTAGTATGCTCATCACGTTTTTGGAAAATATGTGCGGACACTAGCATGACAAAAAAAACATAAATTGCTTATAACGACGCGTGGTCCCTTTTAATTTTGTTCACGTATTGACTGGCTGAACTGGTGCTGTATATGGCCCATCCTACTAAATAATCTCCCGAGGTAATATCGCTACCGTATATTTTTATACGTGATGTTGGAAATATTGTGAGGAAGAGTTAATACTTATACACACACGTACACCCATACACAGGATAATACAGATGAGTTGAGAGACAGTTGTTTTAAATAAATATTCAGGCTAACGTAAACCATACTTACTTCGTGACAGCTGGGGATGACTTTGTACCACATACAATTTTTACTATTTGGCAGTTCGGTAAAAAAAAATAATTGGATGGATTATGTATGTGGAGTGCTAAACTAGAGATACTTATATTACTTCTTACTTAAGTACCCTTTAAAATTATTTTGAGTCTCACACAGTCACCCCTGTCACAAAGTAATATCGGTTCATTACGTATATATATATATATATATATAAAATTCATCTTACATTTAATTTGGAGTTTAAACAAAATTTTTAAAACTAAACACCACTGAATATGTTTGGTCACAGGTCCCAATAACTCCGAACATTACCATTACAGTATACACAAATAAAAACCGCAGGATTCCCGGCCGTTGTCTTTACTATCAAGGCTTCTGGGTTTGAGTTCATCTCGAAGATCGATTTTGGCTTAAGGTTTTGGCTATCATGACAACTGGCACGTCCCGGAGTCGCGCGAATCAACTGGCTGGTGCGAAGATTTTCTAACTGCCCTATTGTACTATGTTCTGGTGGTGGTCCAGGGGAAGTGCGGGGCCTAAGTGCGTCTCAGGACTGAGCTACTTAGGAGAAGATATTCATGCGAGGAGGCATGCATCAAGGCAGAGAGGGATTGTGCAGTTATGGCCGTAATCGGATCCATGGCTGCTTCCATAAGTGTACGTGTAGCTATAATATAATGCTCTATAACTAGAGATGACGGTTTATCGCGGGAAAACTTGGCAGTTTGTTGGGTTTCAACGTACGTTCTGCTTATCAAAAGATTACTGTCTTTCGCTTGTACGTGAAGCTGTTGCCCTATTTGACTGAGCCAATAAGAATCCCGCTATTGTTGTTTGCGTGCAGACGTTGTGTCAGACGTATATCTCACAATCGTACATGTTGCAAGAAGCTACAGCGTTTTCAAGGGTATGTTGACACAAAACATATCATTGAGAACGCTATAGTTTCATACTTTCTTACAACATTGTGATTGGGTGAAGTACGTCTGACACAACGCGGCTGTGTGCAGACCAACAACAATATCAGGATCTATATTGGCTCAGTGGAACAGAGCAACAGCTCCACGTACCATGAGAAAGTCAGTAATAATCTAATAAGCTGAGCGTGCGTTGAAACCTAGCGGTAGTGTTTTCCCGCGATAAACCCTCATCTGTTGCTATAACTAATAAGAGAGAGGAAAAACAGGCATATGTACAATAACAACCCTCTCGACAGAACAGGAGTGTAACCACCCAGCAGTTGCATGCACTAAAAATAAATTGCTACTGGAAATACTGGTGCCGAGGATTCTGAGCTGCTGCTCCTCGATTGGTTGGATTCGTCGGCCAGTCGTAGATTAACTTTCTCCTGCTTGACTGGGACCGTGTGTCAGTTCTGTAGAGCTTGTGGTCGCTACACTCGTATCACTTTGCTTTGTGTCTGTATTTACCTTCCCTTCTGTCGATATTATTATCTAACGTGTTTCAGGAGATCTGTTGCATGCATTATACTTGTGGCCTAGTAGTTTTCACGAAAATGTTTTTGGACCACTTTGTTTTAGTGCCTTACGCTCGCACCTGCAGCTCTGCTACACCTGCAGCTCTGCTACACCTGTAGCTCTGCAACACCTGCAGCTCTGCTACATCTACAGCTCTGCTACGTGGCCAGTGATTGGATCCCGTACATACAACGTCTGGAGGTTAAACCCGCAAATCACAGACGTGATGTGTCAAAGTTAACTATGTACTGATTGACACAGTCAAATGAATAATGACTGCACAAAAACACTCTGCAAATAATCATGAAGTTGAGGTGCAGGTGTGCAGGTAAGACACTGGAGCAAAGTGGGGCAAAAACCTTTTCGCGGAAACTACCTGGTCCTACTTATACTTCAGTCTGGGATTGCTGATATAAACCGTCGTGATAAGCCACAGTAGAACAAGCAATTCCTATTACCCGAGTTGAGAAAACACATTTCAGTGACTGGCCTATACGAACACAAATTTACACGCAGCAGAACCTGGTAATCTAACCCAGTACTTCTCGTATAGTGAGCCGGTGCACAGCCGACTACGCTACTGTGATCAGCATTACCGCGACCGCTATGATATGTCCATAAACGTGTTCGAAATCCCACGAGCTAAAGTAGGGTGGGTCATCCCAATCACGTGACCAAGTTTGGTAGATCACCAGGAGGTTGATAAGAGCCTGTAATGTTGTTCAACGTTTTAAGATGGCGGGAACAAAAGAACATACATATTTTGCTAAATGCGACGTCTGCGGCTCATTCTATATACGTAGCGACTGGAAAATTTCGCGAATTCAATTACCTGTAAGCTAGAATCTATTGTACTATACATACTCAAGCTCCAGCTGTTTGTCCACTAGCTGCTACTCATTGGAACAGCAAACAATGAACGAATATACGGACCTTGAGTGTGTATAGTACAATGGATTATAGCCTGCAGGTAATTGAATTCGCGAATTTTCCAGTCCCTATTTATACGTTATTTTTAGAGGTACGTAAATTTCGCAGATACATTCCAGGTCAGGTTGAACGACAATTATGTATACTTCATTGTCATGTCTGTGACTTGCTGGAGGCTGTTACGGATCGCGTTTGACTACTGCAAACCAGTAGTAAATACGGAAATAATGCGAAGTGCTATCGCTTGCTTTATTTTATTTACATTGCATGAATTAATCATTTCACGCTCGATTCTTCGATGTTTTTAACACTATGTATTTAGAATTTATTGGTTTGTGAACATACGCCGTTGCTAATGTTTTGTTGAACAAACTTGTGTTGAATGACAAAGTACAAAACACACACAAAAAACACCAAACTGCAATCCCAGAGGAATTCCGTCAGTTTGACGAGGAACTCCTCTGGGATTGTTTTCTTCGGGTTTATTGTGTTTTTATCTCTGTTTTTCCTGTTTTTGTACTTTGTAATTCAACAAAAGTTTGGTCAACAAAACATGAGCAACGGCGTATAACCACAAACCAATAAATTCCAATCGTAAATTCCCATTGCAACAAACATTAAAAATAAAACCATCGGACATTTAGTTATTTTGGAATTGTGGTTTTGGCTGGGTGTATAGTACACATTTTTTTCCCCGCTCCAAATGACGATTTTCGTTTGCTAGCAGCCTCTTACCTTGCTCGAAAGCAGTGTAAGAGAGGAGACGATGGAGGGGCTGTCGGGCGAACGTTGGATAACGGGCAAACTTCGCTCGGGTTACTTTTCGAACACCTTAAGGTGGCCGCCTGCCGAGACCACGAAGCTGTGTGCAAGCTTCAGCAGTTACCATGTTATGATAAAACTGTACAACGCGCGAACGTAATCTCCGCTTAGGAATGCCGTTCAACGGACGGTACGCGTGTGAATACCCATTTTCGGTCACTTAAAATCATTAAAGCAGGTTTTCTATCGGCCGAAAACGGCGAAAATTGTTGTTTTTGCAGTCTCTTTCAAGCATATAAATCTCGGTGCGTAATATATTGATGGATATAGGTGTGTCAAATACACCTTTATCGTTAATAGTACGTCATAAAATGGCAGGATAACTCCTGAACGTCTTATAGAGGCGAGTTATCGGCGAGAAGACTACACGTCAGTTCAGTTACTTTGTGCCCAGAGGCTAGGGTTAGGCGTGATGCGCGTATTGTCTCGTCCTTATCGTTTCTGTACTTCAAGGCCTCGAACCCGCAAAATACATCCACCCAGACGGCAAGTTAAGACTATAGGTACCTACTTACCTATACTGTTTTTTTAGATTTATTTTTTAAATCCCGAAAGGGAGCAGATATCACAAAACTGTTAAATGTAAATGTTGGAAATTGTTAATACTATGTAGCCTAATTTTTTTAACTATAAGTTTCCATAATTTCGGAAAGTTATAGAATTAATTAAATGTTCTTAAAGTCAATAACTAACCAAATCTATACAAAACTATGTTTTGAAAAAAAAATTAGGCTACATAGTACACATTTTCCAACATTTCTACTATTTCAGTATTTAGAAGATAAAACATACTAAAATAACATAAATAGTTACTCATGGACTTAAAACTGAAATGTTGTCTTACTTGCCCTAGCTTCATGAAAGACAGAAGTAGAAAACGTTCAGCTCTGCGGGAGACAGTGGAGATGCTGCAGCTGGCGACCAATGGACCAGCACGGTGGAGAAGACGTGACCGCTCCGGGACTGGAACCCAGGACTCGGTCCAGCGCTCCGACATGGCGGGGACTAGTGGAGCGAGAACCTAGCAAGTCACGGTCTGCTTGCCACGGTCACAGACCTGTCTTCTCTGACACGCGCCCTCTCTTCCTCCCCATCGCCCAGCATAGTTCCACAGAGTACGTAGCCGTGACACAGAATATCTAAGGGGATCAGTACCTGCCATCTTGAAATAATTGAACTTCTGCATTCAAATTGGATTACAAATGTAAAATAATTTCATAATATGCTGGGACAAGGTAGAGGGAATAGTTTCTTACATTGTATACTGTTGGCATGGTCGACTACTATTGCTTATAATATACCTTTGACCCACGTAAAAAAAAAAAAAAAAAAAATTCTTTCTCCGGGAAGTACTAGTCAAAAGCTAATAAAAGTAGTGAAGGTGTGACAATTTTATAACAATCAAGAAGGTAATATCTGTGCATTATCAGACGAATGTTTTGATAAATCTCACTGTATATAACTTACAACGACAGTTGAAAAATTCGAAGACGAGAGGTACTGATCCCCCTTAAGGCATCCACCGCTTGCGTTCCACGTCCGAGTATTATTTTATGAATTTTACGTCAGGTAAACGTGGAATCATGCCTGGACTTCTCGGGATATTAACCTGCACCCATAATATGCAAGTCAAAACAGTAGTAGTAAGAGGCTAAGATAAGTAAGATATCTGTGGAGCGCAAGAAGGGACTAACTACTGTGCTATGTTGCCCCATTTGCGCATGGAAAATGTCATCGTACAACATATTGTCACTAATATTTTCATCTCCAATTATCCCAGGATTCTCGTGATGTGCTTATTCTATGGCTGTTTCTGTACATTCTGTATTTTATTTCAGTCTCACATCTGAAACTATGGACAGCAGTAAACACATCTTAACTTCCAACAATTAGTAAGTGCTAAAGCATGTCGTGATTCACTCTGAATGTCAAAATTTAGTCATTAATATTAGTTACGAGGTTACGTGCATAAACCGAACATATCTAGGAAATTACCCTTAAAAGACGTTGTATTTCATAACTTAAACATAAAGTACACTCGGTTGTCGTCACTGTAAGGGTTGATTTAATGTTGCTAGGACATCGAGAACCGTGTTAAATCGAACAATGTCTCAGAGTGAATCGATGATTCATGAGCTCAAGACTGGATTCGAATTGACGCCAAAGGTAATCAGTACCAGAAAAGCTAATCTTTAGAGCAAGCGAAAAAACTCAATATTCTTCACTGAAAATTTAGTCTCAAAGGGTTGTAGCATGTTGTGCCTTCTATGATTGGGAGACGATAACTTGAGACGGTTGAAATGATTACAGACGAACAACATACAATCAAAATTGGAGTACCAAAATTCTCTTAGGCCTGGTTAAATATGAAAACACGGACAACATAATAAGAACATTTTTCAATTAGATAATATATAGGAACCACTCTCTCAACAAATACTTATATTTTGTGCATGACCTGTTACTTTAGGGGTGTTTAAGTGCGTTTAATAAAAAAAATTATATTTACATGAAATTGTATTAGTTTCGTAGACGATACTTTTTAGTACAGTTATCCTTAGGGACCTAAACAATTCGCTTTTTCTATTAGGCGCAAGCTAGAATTCCAGTAACTGCACGTTGGTGTCACTTCCACAATTGGCCCGTGACTTATTTGACACCTCGTGTAAGTCACCGACCCAATAATAAAAATGCAACAAAATGTACGCCCATATCAACGAGCAACTTAAGAGTTGCTATGTTCTTGAGTACACGTATATTATTGAAGGCAAGCCTACAGTTAAGTGAATCCGTGAAATTTTCAGCCTCTAGTTATCCTTTTATGAAACAATTTTAATTCGCATAGTTTTCACGTAACGGTGCGCCAAAGTCAAAATTTGCATGTAATGCTGTTATGCAAATTGTGAAAACGAGTTATAGCCTGTCTCAAGTAACTTTTCCGTATTTCGAAATTTCTCTTCTGAGAAATGTATTTGGCAGTTCCATTGTTTGGAGCTTTAAACATACCTGGCTTCCTGGAAAACCATTGTCTTCGCAATCCTGTTTACAGACACACTTCTCAGAGTAAACTGTCAAAATACGGAATACTTATATGTGATAGACAATAACTTACTTAAATGAAGTAATTGACAGTGAAATAACATGCCGTGGGCTACATTACTTAATGTTAGATAATTTAGCAGTGAACCACATAGGTATTTTTTAAAAATTGCTGAATTCGCAATTTTTTCTTGTACGTTTGCAATGTTTTTTAGAGATTCTGAATATTACGTCACGAATTTTAAAATGTGAATTATTTCGTTTGAGTGAATTAATTGGTTTTCACTATTTGCATGGCAGCGTAACATGCCAATTTTAACTTTGACGCACCAGTATGAGAAAACTATGAGAGCTAAAATTGTTTCGTAAGAGAAAACTGTACTCAAACAATTATAATTTTATATCACTTGAACACCCTTAAAATACGAAAGCTTATTTTCACTGATCTCATGACGTTCGTGCGCTTAGTACCAATAATAATAAAACTGCAACTGCCCCTAGAGTTTACAAACTGCCGTAACACGACTTACTGTTTATTTAATGAAATCCTTTGATATACTTGCGCCAACATAATATATTTTATCGTAAACGTTTACTTCCAACAAGGTGGCGCAACGTGAACACGTTGAACTGGTATTTTGGGAAGAGTCAGTTTTTATCACCGACTCCTGCAATCCTGGCTTCGGATTTCCGTTGTTTCCCGAAATCGCTCCTGCCAAATGCGGGGATGGTTCTTTAACAAGACCAATGGTAGTCTCCTTTCCTACTTCCCGTCATTGAATCAAGTTGTATGTCACCGTCTCTACCGACCTTGCTGTCAACGAGATGGAAAGCCCACTTACCTGAATTCACGTCACTACGGGCAACGCTATGAGTCACTTACAACCCCGGCGAAAGGCAATCCAAGAATGTATTTTTCCATCTATGTGTGACTGAGGGATGGTTCCTAAACAAAGGCCATGGCCGACCCTCTCCCAGTTCCTGCCGTTGTACTAAATTGTGTCAACGTCTCTAATGGCCTTGCTGTAGACAAGACGTAAAACCCACTTAACTTACCAACCAACATTCAGCTATGTGACCCATTATTTTTCCAACGCATTACATTTCTGACATTTTTGGACTCATTTATTTAATTTATTACATTTTTTACCTTTGAGTCCGGCTAAATAAATTATACAATAAAAATGCGGTAGCCTTTTCTGGCAAAATTTGCATTCGAAAATGTGGCAAAGTCTTTAATCTTGGGTTGCTCTTACACTGACTTTGTGTATCGACTTCAAATTTATTGTGGATTCCAATAAACTTCGCCTGCTTCACTCACGTTACAACGGATGTCGTCAATTAAGAAATGTGGCGTATACTGTCTCTATGATTTATTCTGCTGTTGCTCCATCCTCATTTCATTCATTAATTAGGCTGGCTGAAGCGACAGGAATTCTCTTAGGTAAATGAGTCAGTTTCATTAACGCTTGCCATAGATGTTTACATTGAAACGGATTAAGTTATAGCTATCAATTCTTTCTGTTCTAAAACAGGCTAATTTTACAATGTTTCGATTGAAAATTCCCTCACCATAAATAATTGTAAATGTGACAAACACGAGAAGGCAATTCAAAACAAATAAGTGCTAGAAAATATGACAAGATCATCTGCAATTCTCTTGAACAAAAGAATTTACGGCCAGGTAGTTTTACAGTGATTTTGAAATATTTTTGTTGTAGGTGTATAATGTTTTCATATCGAAGAATCCTTACACAGGTTTGTCACATATATAGCATAGTTCGTACCTTATTTTTTAGTAGAAGTAAACCTCACAGTTATTTAGATTTTCGTACTCTAATTACCACCATTTTTGTTATGAAAATAAGCCAAAATCAAGCAAAATATGTTTTTGCGAAAGAACGGTGTATATAATTTGAAAAATGCTCTTCATAGAGTTATGTATCGTATAACTTCTCTTAGTATTTATTTTTTCGTTTTGAGTTTTTTGCAAAATGTGAAAAAAAAAATAAAAATAAAAATAAAAAAGCAACCTATAGCGTGGATTTTAATTGACAGAACCACAAAAACATTCATGTTACCAGCTGAATTACAGTGAAAACCGTTTCTTGAGTAACTAACGCAATAAGGCCTAGTTCTCAAACTTACATTAGGATTACTGTAAGGTAGGAGAAACTTTCGTTTCCCAGAGATGGTTCAAACCCGTCGCTTTCTGCAGAAATCGTTACCAAAAATAACAGCAGAAAATATGCGGGTGACGAAAATAAGACAACGGCATCAAGGCACGCGATCGGAACATTCTGTAAATCAAGTCCGCAGCAATTCTGAAATGTAATATCGTTGTTGTTACTCTGCAGTTTGTTACACGTTATGAGAATGGAATAAACAATTAACAGAAAGCTCTGATGTACACTCTTTAGGTTTTTACGTTTTTTTCCTGCAGAATTTTGTAGCCAATACAGCTCTTCTTGGAGTCATAACAGCTTAAAAAAAGTACGGACTTCAAATACGTTGTTATTTGTGGGAAATTCATTTTTACGAAACTATTTTACATGCACACATTGTGTCTATGTACGAAAATGAAACACATTTTTCACAAGCACGGAATGCCGCTGTTAAGACACAATGATCATTAAAAATACTGATTTGAAGCCCTCCAGCATAGCTGAAAAAGGATTTTTCAGACTGCAGCACTTCAAAATGTACTAACCGGGTGTGTTTGAAACATAGACAGAATCGTGCACCGACTCTTACTACTAAATGTCCAACAATAACGCCGCTTAAAGTCCCATAATACAACATCGATCGGCGAGAATCTTGTACGTTAGTTCAGCGTTCGGCTCGTGGCGATACGGCATTTGATGTACGCTTCAAGGTCACCCATACAGCTCCGCCGCTTCTGAGCCACTCAAGTTAGGCGGCACCCTTAACATCGGGAAAGATAACGAACGTGACAGCGCACGGATATTCTTGTTAATGATTGATAGTAAATTTCCACTCAGAAGGTGGCATTTTAACGTACATGCAGTGACATGTATTTGCCAGAGCTTCTTTGTCGACAGAAATAGTGCATTTGATGGACAGTAGCCGGCTGGTTCGTGCAGCTTCGAGCACAACGGAACGTCATCAAGTATGGTGTTGGATTTTTCCCTGCACGCTCAAGAGCTCGTGTCACTACACGTTCTTAATTTTCGTCTTAGTTTCCTCCTCATTTAAAATTTGGCAAGGTTACGTAATTAGACAATAATTAAACTGGGAGTTAGTTAATTAACCTATTTACTATGCACATTGTATTTCAATTATCAAAGCCTAAGCATGACAAAATTAAGCTAATTTAAAATTTCACACAATATTTACCTCTCATAATGTAATATTTAGTCAAACATTACGCACTTAACCGTAAAATGTAATGTTTCTGTATTGAAAAATTTCCGTAAATTCGTCACATTATTAACCTGTTACACTAAAGTGAATAATTTTGTTAGGAAAAAGGTGACAGTCTATTTTGTATGTCCACCTGTCCAGGCCGCTGAACGGCGAGTAGCTCTTCTTCCGAAAAAAAGTTGATTCCAAAAATATTCAGCGCGCGTGAGTGATGACTGCTGAGGAATATCAGTCAAGGAACGTTATACTCGTAGGCTTATACATCCAAGTCAGTTTCTAAAGTAATATTTATAGCTTAAATATACGGTTTTTGTCGTAAACCATTGAGAGCTAATGTCACTGAGTTACATACGACAGTAAAATAAAAATAAAGTAAACAGGAAAGCCAACAGTAGCTGTTGTCAACACTCTTATAACGAACAGACAATTCTGGAAGGAATACACTTGTATCCAGAAAGATGACACAGAAACCAAACAGCAGAACAAAGCAACAAAACAAATTAATTCTGAAACATAATATAGTCGTATACAGAAAGACGACACAAGAAAGGAAATAACAATAAAACAACAAAATTTGGTGTATGAAATATACGAAGACAACAATAGCAATCTACAAGCTAACAGACAAAGACAACAATAGACACACACAAGATAATAGACAAAGACAACAACAGCAACAACAAGATATGAGACAAAGACAACAATAGCAACACACAAGATATGAGACAAAGACAACAATAGCAACACACAAGATAAGATACGAAGACAACAATAGCAACACACAAGATAAGATACGAAGACAACAATAGCAACACACAAGATAAGAGACACGAATGGATGTGAGCACAGACGGCACAGCAAAGAAAACACAGACGACAAGTAGCAAGTTTCCTTCTGAAGCACATCACCGAGGAACTCCAACAGACTGACACCACAGAATAAATAATGCTATCAGAAGCCACAAGGTAAGCATTTTCATTGTTGTTATCGTACCAGCTCTCGGGACGTACATGAATATAAACAGTGCTACGTGGATTAGACTCGTTGCTTTATGTAAACACTTATACTGCTTGAGACACTGCAATTCGTTTGAATATTAAATAAATATTTAGAATTGGCAAATGCGATGATTGGGTGTTAACATCACATAATAACTAATTCTATCAGAAGCTACATAAATAAGCCTTTTTACCCGTTGTTACTGTAACAGCTCTCGGGGCGTACATGCATGTAAACAAAGCCATGTGGAATTTGAGACACAGGTTGCCGATCTTATAGGCACATTCGTCACACAACGCGGCCTTTATTCACAACATTACCCTCATGTACGAGGTGTTCTCCAAGTAATTCCTTGAGGTCTTGGGTCTTGTGATGTACATTGATAACGTGTTCGACAGTGTCGTCAAAGCCACGAGATTTTATTTAATACTAAATA
Source organism: Medauroidea extradentata (assembly GCA_003012365.1). Classification (NCBI taxonomy): domain Eukaryota; kingdom Metazoa; phylum Arthropoda; class Insecta; order Phasmatodea; family Phasmatidae; genus Medauroidea; species Medauroidea extradentata. Next base: position 71,422 of record PNEQ01122268.1, read on the forward strand.
AAATTCAATACAATTTTTATGCAGGTCGTGACGTAGCCCATGTTACTAAACTTCAGTTAGAACTATTTTATTTCTGTTAATCAGTTGTTTATTTTAGTATAACTGTTTTCTGAAAATTTGTGCTTTGCTACGACGCTATAGAAAAACTATAAAAGCTAAAAAATTTCCGTTATAGTAAAAAAATTTGTATTGTGTATGTCTAATTAATAAACTATGTATCGCAAAAAATACAGAATTTATAAAACATATGAAAATGTTGGGTGAACCTCCCCATTCCTAAGCTAAAGCCAGGCGCTTTTGACGTGTCCGTACACGTAATAACAGGATCTGGAAGCACTTGAGACAGTCACGTGGGATAGAGGATCTACAGTACGGTGTTTACGACAACGAGAGAGGAGCAGAGAAGCCAGGTGTGTGGCGGCTATCTTCGGTAATGGTTCCTTACATACCTTCCACTTCAGGGGCTGCCAACTTTCACAGAGCTATGGCCAAAAAGTTGAACCAAACTGTGTCACGGACAACGATAAACAACTTCATAGCGAGTTATTATCATGAGCTCAAAATCTAGGCAGTTTCTTATGTCCAAACCAAGAGTAATTTTATAAAATATTTATTTGCAGTGAATTTTCAGTACATCATCCTCTTGAAGTTCGAACACTGCCTACACAGTGTTTAGGAAAAGAGCATGCCCAAATATGAAATTATTATTTGAATATTTTTATTGTCAGCGTAAACCATTCTGAAATATAGCTTAAGTGCTCTAGCTTTTGGCGGGCCATTCAAAATACAGTGGTGGTGGCCCGCGGGCACAGGGTTGGTCGTTCATGTCCTACTTCTTCTCTTCGGGGAAACATCCTTCAAGTGCGCGGACCATCACGATATCGCCCAGGGCACCTTCCAGCGACGTCGACACGTCCACGAGGGAAGTAGTACACGGCATGCGCTGGCGCCTGTGCGAGAATATGGGTGAAGGGAAGAGGGTGGATGGAGAGGCGACGGAAATCGTGCGGAAAATAGCGGGCCAATTTTCTCTCGGTTACTGAGGGGCCACAGAGATGCGCCTGATACGAGGTCCTTACCCGGTCGACCTCCGAGGACGACGGAATTGACGGCAGCGTGGACCGTCCGATGGCCGATAAGAGGGCGAGATGGTCGCCATCTTCAACTTTTTTATTTTGTATCATGTTTTTGCTTCCGGGTAAATCTATGGAACTTTAACCTGCCAAACATTGGGCGTATTTTGGCGGTTGAATTGGTAGCACGTTTCAGGACCGGAGCATTTTCGCAACTCCGGTTGCAGTAGTGTTTGCCAACTCACTGCAATTAATAGTTTGCTGCCATTTACAGTTTTTCGCTACCTGAGTAGCGAGGTAGGTTACAAGGTTCGTTTATAGGGGAAGGCTGTTGTTCGGTAATTCTGTCTGTGTAAAAGCACACAGGCCTGGATTTGTAATTTTGCGCGTAAATGTAAAGTAGTTCACGTTGTAGCACGCTGTATTCAGATTATCATAATTTAAAAAAATTAATTTAAAGAAAAATGTTGAAATTCTCGCCCGACTCAGGCAATTCTGGTAACAAATAATAAAAATCGCGTCTGCTTGTAACTGCAGATGTTCCTCAGCATATATTTGTAACCAGCCTAGCGCTTATTCAATCGCGAATATAGTCTAGTGATAGAATTCTTGGCATCATGCATATATCAGTAGCGAAACCGATCAGGCTCCGGTCTACGATGCGAGAGATCCTGGATTCAATTCATGGCTCGGGCATGGATGTTGTGTTGTCATTTCACCTCATTTCAACCTCATCGGTTCGTAAGACCTCGTTGATGAAGGGCCGTAAAAACCTACCACCTCTCACCTTCTAGACCTCATAGTCATACATCATTGTTCGCCATTACTGTTGTTACAGATCTAATTGCAGATTGTTAAACAGCAGTTAGATCTGTAACAACAGCAATGGCAAACACATACTTATGACGTATAAAATTCTAGCAATTCGTATTCCATGGTTGTAGTAGTGGCTAGAGCACTCGCGTCCCACCAAGACGATCCGGTTTCGATTCTTGGTGGGGTCGGACCCTGATTGTCGCATGTAGGAATCATGCCGGACCATGCCGCCGGTCGGCGGGTTTTCTCTGTGGACTTCCGTTTCTCCGGTCCTTCTCGTTCCGGAGCTGCTACATACATCGTTCACCGCTGAAGACTTAAGTTTTAAGTGCTGACAAAATCTTTTCATACTCTATACTCGGAAGTTATACTAAAATTGCACAAATTTACACAAAATAAACGTTATGATACAAAACACAAAATTCAAGACGGCGACCATATCTCCCTCGAAAGGGTCGGTGATCTGGCGGCGAAGAGAATGTCTTTCAAACTAGATGTGCCGATTTCCCTCTGGCCCGTCCGCTACGTTCAGCGGCGCCGCCGTGAAACTGTGGCCTCCGGTCTACACTACAGCGAAGAAACTATGGTCGCATGAAGGCTCTGAGCACTCACGATGCCTTTATCATAACAAAATCTGATCGCTTGTGATCGTGGTCACGGCTCCGCACACATCGTAGCAAACGAAACTTAGGATGGTTAAGGTCCATATAAGTGCTGGTACTACCACCTCAGGCGCCACGAAAGCAGCGGCCGAAATTTAAGGGGCCTCCCTATATAGGCTGGGTATGTGAGTGTGAGGCAGGAGCGGTAAGGTTGCCGTTGACTTATGTATGTAGTGTATTATCGCCTCTCCGCACAAGCCACTCAGCTGGTGTGCAGTGCTTTACTATTATCCTTTTACCTACGGGACTTTAAGCGATGTCCACAATATTTTATTTGTGGGCAGCATAGTTAAAATTCGAACGCTTGTTTATATAGTTGTCTTTTTCGAATCCGGTTGTTGTATTTCCACAAACAGCAGTCTGAAAAAACCCATTTTTGGGTATTTTGAGGGGCCCGTGCCGAATTTTTAAAATTATAGTGACATAGCATGAAGTGTATATTTTTTCATAGCTATACAAATATAATCCGCATTAAATATTTTCGTCGAAAAAAGAATAGCCGTAACTCGCTGCAACGTGTTTGAAGTGCAGGTAGGGGCATCTTGAGGCGACTGCCTGTGTGGGTGTACTTTGCGCGTTCCAGTCCTAGAAGTGCGAGGTGCTAAGGGCGACGTAGTACGCACATCACACCACATCCTAGCCTCTAGGCGCAAGTCTCTGAACTGGCGTGCAGTCTTCTCGCTGACAACTCGCCTCTATTCAGTGGTGACCCTATCATTTTATAACGCAATGTTTGAGGTAAAGGTATGTTGTTTCCAAGATTATCACGGCTAAAAAGGACGTAAAAATACCAATCCAACATTTTCGGCCGCCACAAAATGAACGTTAAGAGCTTGTTCCTTAGTTTTGCAGTGATTTCGAAAATGTTTTTTTTTGTACTACCTAATACTCATATCAAAATTTCGCTTCACAGTTTTGATACAAATATCTCATAGTTTGTAGCGGAAATTTTTTTGTAGCAATGTACAGAACTGTTTTTTTACATTTCGCCACCCAAAGTACCACGTTTTTTGTCGTGAAAATAAGCCAAAAATGACGCAATATATTTTTTTTTTTGCTGGCTAATGATAAATTATTTTTATAAAAAAACGCATCCACAGTATTGTGTACCGTGTGACTGCACATTGTCTCAAATTTTTCAAAGCTTTTGGTTAAAAATTATTTGAGTTATTGGCACCAGTCTAAGAAAATCTAAGGAACAAGCCCTTAAATATGAATATGGGACCTTAAAAAGGTATACACGGCTCTGAATGCTGACGTCATTCATATATCACGAGTAGTTCTCGAACAAACTTATAAAACGCGTATTGGCCGAAGCTCGGTGGCCTGAACAGGCGGTCACCTTAACGTGCTAACATATTTCTGTAAGTGTTTTCGCTACGTCCGGAAATAGTATGACTAGTTACAACTTCTTACTTGCCGCCCTGTGCGAGGCTATAAAGAAATGAAGTCGTCGCTGGAGCGCAACTAATTTACAATAACTAAAACAAAACTCGTAATGTTTTACGTTACAAACTTAGTGCGTTACATCTAAATTTAATTACAACTTGAAATAAACACTACTATTAAATAATACACAATTATACTGCCGAAATTAAAATATTTAACTAAATCACTGTATCTTGTGCAATGTTAAAACATGTAAGTTAATTTTTAATTGGTGGGTGCGAGGTGGCAGGGTTTCAATAAATATTATTTTGGTGACTTTCCTTACAAGACATAACATTCGTACATGTGCAATTACACTATAGACATAGTTACCTTCACTACAGAAATATGTGGCCTGGCGGTCAACTTATCATGATAAAGGACCGGAAACGAAGGCACGATAAGGGTGACACGGGCACGCCTAAATAGTGTCCCATAACCTCCACACACAAGGTGCCGGATTAACAGTCAGATTTTCCGTCATATTTATTTTCTGTTAGACTTAAAGTGGTGGTCCTACCATTATACTGAACACGACTCTAGCAATGTGCACTGTATAATCAACCCCGATTTCGACAGAGTTATTATATTTTGAAATATAGCAACATGAAAGAAGCATTTTTTACGATTTACATTTGTAGCACGCGTGCTGTTTAGATGATATCATCCCGACAACGTCTAGAATGTATTATGCTCACATAATGTCACCTTTCACCAGCGCCAAAGACTTCGATGTTAAGTGCTGAACAGAATCACTTCACTCACCCATTCTAAAAGTTTTCTTGAACATTAGGTATGAATCGCAGATTGAGCGTAACGTAAACGAATGGATAGCTAATGAGATGGGAAAATTATAATTTTTGAACAGCGTTCATTATATTATTTTTACGCAAAAATATAAAGTCAAATACTTATTTAAATTACTGTCATGTGTTATTATGTACAGAAAAAAAAATTATTCTTGAAAAAATTTTGCACAAATAATATTGTCATTTTTGAAAGTTATTAGTCAAAACTTCTCAACGGAAGCGAAACTGGTCATTTCTGACAGTCATTTTAAAATCAAAACAATCGAATAATTCACTTAGCGTATTATTTGAGTAGGTCGGTTCATAAAATGTACGTATTATTAGTACGCACAATATTTTTTGTATTTGACTTCGTTCGCATGGTTTTCAATTCAATGTGATAATATATTTAGTACCCACTGTTTTTTTTTTACGATTATAAAGTACAACCTCTTTGAGTAGAGCAGAAGGTTTGTTCAAGTACTGAAAATTATCTTAAATAGTGTTTTATAGTAAGATTTTCTATTTTCAATACATTTAAAAGGACTAATTAAAAAAAAATTTTTTGACTCCCCGTTCTGCCTCTTGACCCGTTCCGCCCAACATCTCTATATATAATTTTTTTTTTGTTAGAAACCTTCTTTGACGCACGCATAACCACTCACCAAATGTTCATCGTAATCAAATGAAGGGTATATAAACACATTGTCTACGTCAGAAAAACGCACAGATATTCCGCGACCCAACAAACAAACTTCCATATCGTGTTCAACAACTCATATACAACAAAAAATTAATACAGTTAAAAATTACGAGTGTGTGTATGTGTGAACACACACATAAACACACACACACACACAAATATATATATATATATATATATATATAAAGCTAAGGATTTTGGAATGTATGCTGTATACATTCACTAAAGATATCACTCAACAGTCCTAGCGCTAGCGGAAGCCATTAGCTTAGCTTCGATGTTGGATGTAAAGAATATGTAAAAGGCAAACGTGAAGATGTCTCGTGGTGTTACAGCAATGTCTGCTCCTCGAGCCCTGACTAATGATGAAAACAGATGCACTGGTTCATTCGTCTTCTGCTTTGTGATAAGGAAAACAGACCAAACCTTCATCTTCAGGGTCATAGGTCTATTAGGTGACAAAAACCTTAATTGACAGCGGTGCTCTCCAAGAACCATGTGATAAACATAAACGTGGGATAACTCACATACACTAAACAATTCAAAAACACCCAACTAATATATATTATATTTAAGTAGTGACTGCCGTTTCTTTTATTGACTGTTCAGGATAAATTTTCGTTGTTTATTTTTTCTTTCGGTTATTTTGCAATCATATTTAATATTTTTAACATCAAAACTTTCCTGAAGATAGAAACCAGTGTAAACATTTCGTCACTCCCAAAATTTAACATCTTTTGTCCCAATAAAATACAGTTTTAAAATGTACAGACTACTGAACGTATTGTTCCTCTATATAGGTCATGCAGTTAAGGGAATACTGATAAACAAAACTTGATTTCCTTCTTATTTCCCTACTACGATTTTTCAGACAAACGCATTAAATTTTAATTGTGCTTGCTAGAAGTTATATAGTGAGTTAAAATACACTGTAAACTCGTACCAGACAGCTTGAGCACTTTACAATAACCCCGACTTTGTCACATTAAACCAACATATAACATCACACTACATTTCCGTGAATTTACTTTAACGCTGCCAAGGCGGAAATCTTTCAATTCTTTATTAAAGAAACTGTTTTGTTTGTTGCCACGAGCGAACGTACTTAACGAAAATATATAAAAATTAGTTTTAAAAAAAATATGTAAAATAGCTGGAATACGAGAAACCCCTTTTAAGGGATGAATTTCCAAAACTGCTAGTACAGCTGACTTTTATTTATAAACAAAAACATAAACACCAATTCCTATATTTATTTTAAAAAATAACGAACTTCGATACAAATCTTCATGTTTTTTTACCTGCTTAGGAGACAAAAAAAAATCCATTGTTGCTGCTCACCAAACGTTATGTAAAGAATCCATATGCAAAAATTTCATACCCGCTGGTATAAACTGTCAGTTTCGTGACAGCCAGTCAATGTTAAACAGTTTTATTAAGTAGGTATGCATGTTAACCTAACTATACAACTATACAAATTATATATATATATATATATATATATATATATATATATATATATATATATATATATATATATATATATATATGTATACACACATTGTGTTTGATATAGTTACACTTTAATCCAGCACATTTATTTTGCACTTTTTGATTCTCTATTAGTACAGTACGGGCATAGTATTATTGTCGGTGAGATTTTTGTGTTTTTTTTTTTGACACCAGAGACACGAAATGTCCTCCAGAAAATTGTCCTTCCTAACCACAACAGCAAACTTCAAAGTTTTTGCAGCGGCGTTTTCGGCACTTAAAAAGAAAAAAGGAGAACTTGTGCGCAACAACATCTGGCTCTTCGCCCATGACGGTAATGCGTCCACCCACACCTCATTCTAGCGACGAAGTTATTGACGAACGATGACTTTATTGTTTCCCAACCTCCCTTCGCCCGCCGGACACAGATTTCTCTTTCTCCCCTGCTTTAGTTGAAAGGCAACAAATGGCTTAGTTTCAGGAACACCACTTAGCGAGAAAATAAAACCGCAGGTGGCGCTTGATGTGGAAAAAGGGACAGGATACATTCCCAAGGAATCTGCTCTAATGCGACAGCTACCAAAATATTTTACGGACATTCGCACCCTTACACTTACGCAATATACTATTGAGGCTAATACAGAACAGCTCTGTTATATTTGGCTTTTAACACCCATTTTCATAACGCTCTTACGGCTGAACCGTTGGTCGTAAAAAAAAACCTTACAAGCATAACATACAGGAAATTTTATCCCCTTTTTAATTTAGTATAGGATCAATGTCCACGTAAAACGCAGAAAGAACATCCGATTTAATATGAACAAAAAGTACATCTTCAACAGGTTTTTGCAAAAAAAGAACAGATTTTCCGGTAAAAATTTTTATGACAACCTTCGTGTATACAGCGACAAAAAAAAAAACACAATGATACCAAATATCAAAACTCGACACAAAAGTTTCCTTTGACACCTTTTGATGATTTTTAGATGTTTGGAATATATGCTAATAAAACAGAAAAGACTGCGAAAAATAACCTAGCAGCGTGAGGTGAAACACTTGAATAAATTCATGTTATTACATTCCTGTTAACACGTGTTCTTTTTAATATGTTTTCCGAATTGCTGTTTTGGGTTTAGCAATTAATTTTGCGGTTTTAGCAAAGAAATTTTGTTATTTCATTTAGAAAATAATTTTTTTCTCCACATTGTTATGTCTGCAGCGTAAATCTTAAATTAATAAAATAAGCAGCGCTGTCATCTACTGGCTAAAGGTGGAAACACGATAATTGTTCTCACATAATTGCGAAAGCTGTCAGGTATGTAAGCACCTCTTCTGGGGAAGTGTATTCCCATTGACTGAGATATGTGTACACACGCTAACAAGTAATGAAAGAATGCTGTATTCAGGGCTTTTATCGTGCTTCCGCTCTTTGGCGCAGGAAAACAGCTGCCTGGCAAATCCAAACATCGCGACTGAGTGTAGCGCGTTCACTTGACCTTCATTATGATGTGTGGTTTGTACACGCGTAGAGGTGCTTCTCCGGTCCCGCTATTTGCTCGTCGTCGGACTGTCTAAACAAGAGGTTTTTTCTACGTCGTTGGTACCAAGGCGAGCTCTGTGAGGTGTTGTTTGTCTATCCGAGACAAATAAGCGCCTCATTCGCTGATTACTTTGCACTTCACACGTGACTCAGTGTCGCCATCATACTATGTTTCTTGTGTACGAACTCCGTCACGTCTGACAAACTGTACTATTGTGGACATACGCCATTGTGATATATGTCATCCCAGAAAACTTAGAATGAGACTAAGAAAACCAACAACGAAAAACGAAAATATGAACTTTTTTTCTTTCAGCTACTTAGTTCGCGGCCGTCAAGGGTGGCAAAAGAAAATGGCCGCCATCGAAATACACTGCCCTACAAAAATATTTGTCAAACCGAGAGTTTAAAGGGGGATGTGTTCTTAGACCTGATAATTTCCCGTTGCCGTTGTGGTAGCCAATAAGGGGGGACGGTACATAACGAGTAGGGGGAAAACGGATCGTATGGTTTCAGGATAGGGTAATGAGAAAGTGTTCGTATAACTGACGAATTCGTAGACAAGACCGTTACCCGCGTGTATTCACCTATACCTATATATATATATATATATATATATATATATATATATATATATATATATATATATATATATATATATATATAAAATTCGTGAATCTATAATTCTGGTGAGACAATTCTTGAATTCGGCATACGCCGAACGTTTGTCCTTTTCGAGAGGAAAGTTTTATGTTGGTTTACCATCGCAATAACTGTTACAGTATATAATATT